>JANHGL010007719.1:2633-17726 GCA_024611195.1 Ceyx melanurus | reverse complement strand
TCTCATTGCAATCACTGAGACATGGTGGGACAGCTCACATGACTGGAACACTGTCATGGATGGCTATGTCCTTTTTAAGAAGGATAGGCTGGCAAGGCGAAGTGGTGGAGTTTCTCTCCATGTGAGAGAGCAATTGCAATGTGTTGAACTCTCCCTGGGGCAAATTAACCACCTTAGTTAAAATTTTGGGATTTTTACCATTTTGCATTTATATTTGCAGCAAGTGAAAACTGGAAAATAAATGTGTGGTTTGGTTTCACACACATTTAATTATTTTTTGTGCATTTGTAACATCACAGAAGTGAACTCATTTTTGTGTTGTTTTATCTTTTATTTGTCCAAGGTTAATCCCACAATTTAAAAAAAACAATGCATTAAGAGCTGCCCTGACACCTTATTTCTGATGTTAATTTCATTTTCTCTGTATATGTAACTTTCACACCAAATACAAAACAAATGGTAAAACTCAAGTCTCAGTTACATTTAATGTAGTTAAATGAAAGACAAAACTGCTGATTAAGGACCATAGCACTTCAAATTATTTGTTCCCTCCAGCATAAATCTGTAATTTTTGTCACATGTTTTTGCAGAACTTCTTCTGTTGTTGACAGCAATCACAGAAGAAAGTATCTTGAAAACATTTGTGGAATGACCATTTACATTCTTTTTGAGGGATTAACAAAATAGAGTAAGTGTTCCCAGAAGTTTGAGGATTTTGAATAGTAAATGAGTTTCTAGCAGAAATTAACAAGTTATATGGTAAAAGAAATACTTATTTTAGAAATGCAAAATTAGATATTGTAGGTCTAATAGTTTGTGAGGGACATATACATCTATGCTTCCTAATTTCTTTAATGTGCTGTCTACATTTTAGTTTACTAAATGTAAAGTGTTCTATAACACTTTCATTTATGCTTTGTGCTTACTCTCCATAGTCTTTCTTTACATTCAACTTGAAGTCACAATTTGCATAAGTGTCTCCTCTCCTTTACTATGAAGTTTTTACTTCTCCTGGAAGAGATATTGACTCTCTGAAAACACAGTAATTTTCTATATACAACTCTATCCCTCAAAAAAAGTTTCCAAACTCTGTTCCTCAGCTAGTGTATGCAACTATAGAACATCCATTTATGTTTTTTTTATGACAGACAGTGAAAGTAAATGATATAGTTCGAAGTTTGACAATGAGCTTTGCCATAAGGCTTTGGGAATCATTGGCATAGATGCTGGCAATTCTGAGGTTCTAAAGAATATAGCACTTATGTGTCGGAAAGAGTGCCACCGGAGTGATGACTCGACTCAATGTGAGTAGGTCATTCTCCACAGCCAGAGCTACGACTCGAGCCAATGTGGTTAAATAGCGCCCCGCTCAGCCAAAGTAATGACTGGAATCAGTGTGATTACATCGTTCTTTCTCTTTTTTCACAACCGTCCCTTATTTGTAGTGATTCTAACAGCAAAACATGTTTACATCTTTTACTATTGGTCAAACAGCAGAAACAGCAGTTATCATCCCTCCCCTCCATGTGAAGCTAGCAGTTTTGCAGGCAGGGGTTTGCAGGTGGACAAAGTTTTATTTTCCATATTCCGGGGGAGGGAGGCAAGAGTCTTGTATCAGTGCCTCGTGGCTGCTCAGGATTAGCTACAAGGACAGTTTCTCTCAGCTCCCTCACAGCTGCTCATAGTCTTGTCAACATGGGTTGTTCACTAACAATAAATCATGACCTTTTTCTATGAGAAAATTCTCCACACTTATGGAAAGGTTAGTCAGATTAAAAATATAGAGTCCTTTGGGGTGGTTTTGTGTTAGTACCCAGACAACTTTTTTAAATGAGAAGGAAATTAAATTTAATCTCTGCATTTATATTGACATTCAATGAATAGCAAGCAAAGGAAGTAGACCACATAATTGTGTCAGTCAGTCAGTCATAATTGAAAAGTTAATATCTCCATTTAGTATATACTGGCTTCTATTAATGTGCATCAGTTGATCAATTGAAGATCTGAGTGTTTGAATTTCAACTGAAGTCAACCTGACAATGACAAACAAAATGTGAAATAACATGAAAAGATTTATTGTTCTTGAAATATGAAAATACTAGGGAATTCCAAGGTAATAGCTCAAAATATAACACCATCACCACTGTGAACACTAGTGATATATCTAGTTACTGTAAGACAGTAAAGAGGTAATTGGTATATTTTTAATTCATGCTATGAATATTTGTAAATGAAATATCATATTGACCAGTGGTCTGGGAAATACTAGTCATGTATGTTCTATTCTATGTGGTTGAAAACAAAAAATAAAGAAGAATTAAATAATTGGTTATAGTTGATGGAATAAATATAAAAGCTTATTCACTGACATGGTTTCTTCCATTTCTGGACACAGTGACCAAAATGTGTTAGAAGGCAGTTTAAAGGCATCCCAAGTACTCAGCCGAGAATTTACCAGCAGAGTACTTTGGGTAATAGTAAAGGCTCTTGATTTGAGCTCTTGCTTCTATTTTATTTTTTTAGAAATGTATTAATAGAAACGTTTCTGTGTGCTGGCCAGGAATGATGGATGGTCATTTAGTCAGAAGGCATTGTTGCCCTTCCATTCACAGAACAGGTGGAATATGAAACAGATTGGGTCATACTGACTATAAGTATCATTCTAGTAACACATCGCAAGCATTACTAGACAGTTAACATATTATAGACAGAAAACATTTATTCAAGGGACTTGGAGGGATAGTATCATTTCTTAAATGCATTTAATCTCTCCCTGTGGCAATCAATGAAGGAAACAGATTTTTTTTTCTCTAAGATGAACATTGAAAATTATAGCCTACAGCTTCACAGCAGGAAGATAGACTCAGCCAAAAATTATTCTTTCTTTTTTTTTTTTTTTTTCTAGATTCAATAGCAGAGTGTTTCTCTTTGAGCAAATAACTGTGCATTCAGTGCAGAAACCAAAATAGAATAATCACTGCATAATTTGACTAGGAATAATGCCACGGGAGGAAAAGCTATTGTGATAACCCTGGAACTAAATATGTGGGGGTTTTTTATGCAGGAACATTTTCTTGGGTCTACTGAGTTGATGAGGTGATTTTCTCTCCTTTCTGATTGAAGTTAATAGGAGATGGAGGTGTTCTATATCTGTCATGTGGTGCTTACTTTTATATGTTATCAAAGCTTTTATTAGAAAGGATGTTCTTGCACTATGTAGTGGAAGTTCTTATAAAAAAAAAGTAGCTTCTTTATAAACAGTATTAGTGTTGGTAGGCTGAAGTCTGATGAGAGGAAGAGTTTTCATTCAGTTGATTATAAGTGGCTAAATAATTACATATACAGTGGTGAAGAATGGAGACCTGTTTTACCTGTTTACAAACACCAGACATATAAAAAAATTACATTCATTCTACTTTAAACAAATTATTTTCTTTTTATCACTTTGCCTTCAGTTTACCTGTGAGGAGCTGGACTCATGTTCAAGAATGTAGACAGTTTTGGGTTTTTTTTAGCTACTCTGTACATATTTTCATTATTTCATGAGAATAAAGTTTTGTCTGATTGTTGCTTACCTGAAGGTTACAACTTCATTGCACCATATTACTTGTGCTGGGAGTCTCCTTTGAACCATATTGCATATAGAAATGTCACTGTTCAAAAATATTAGATGGAAAGTAAGTGTTAAATTAATTCTCTGCCACCCATGGCTGAACTGAACTCAACACCCTGAGTGTAGGTGCCAATAGGTGACAAAGTAGCTATTCCTTATAATTAGCATTCTGTAAAGTATAATCATGTTAACTGGGCTGTGCCAAACCCAATAACAGAATGAAATGTTACTGAGAAGTAATTTGGATTACCCAAGGCTAGAATAATGTGCAGTGAAAAGGAGGTACCTATCACTCTTCTCTCACTAAGAAAAGAACATAAAATCTAGGTTGAGAGGATGAAACAGGACAAATCCTACCTGAACTATATTTGGGTAATTCACTCCTTAATCTTATTTGGATAACCGTGAACTTCATACAGAAGTTTGATTTTGTTTGTTTGTTTGTTTGTTTGTTTGTTTTATCATTGGGTAGATAATTTACCTGAGTAGTTGGATTTTAGTTGTGGAACCAAAATAAAGATTGTCAAGCCTTCAAGTGATGCACCTTCAACTTTTCATTATTTTCCGTATGTGAGGGAACATAGTGCAAATAGAACAGATATGACTACTATGACATAATCATATTTCATACTCTGGCCTCAGAAGCTAAAGGAACTTTTCACTTTCTAAAGAAAACAATACTGTGCTTGTGCTATATTTTTCTCTTTATAATAAATGGATCTTGATGCTCAATGTCTTTGAGAGACTTTAGCACAAAGAACATCAACATCTTCTAAGAGCTACAACTTTTAAAATTATTGCTCTGGAGAAGATTAGAAGGAAAAAAGAAACAAAAAAAACCCCACAAACAAACCAACTAAAGAAACGTCAAACCAAATAAATAACAACAACAACAAACAACAAATGACCAAATGAACAAAACACACAAAAAAACCCAAACAAAACAAGAGAAAAATTCCAGCAGACCACACCTCTGAAAAAACCTGTGATGCTAAAACACAAACTGATGAAATGGCCACCTCAAAATAATCAATTTTTTTCAAGCAAGAAGACTCTAATTATCTAGGCATTCAAAGTGAGTTAGGATCAGCTGCTTCTTTCTCATGGAAGTAATGTGACAAAAATGCAAATATTATAAATCACTATTTAGTATTTTGTCATGTGCTTTCTAATCTGTAGCAGTTTCAGTGGATAATAATGGTACTTATTGTAGTCAGAAGTGAGTCTTTTGTATAGTTTCCTCAAAGGATAGTCCTATAATGTCACCTAGCCCACTGGTTGTTATGGGTTTCACACTTAAAATTTATTCATTGTCTTTGGTTTCATATAGGATGTTTACAGTGAAAGTTGTGGTGGTAAATTTTTGAGTATTTTGGTTTCATACATGGTAAAGTTGTGATGAATCTATCTTCTAGAACAGATGACGAAATTACTTTTTCTTTGTGGAACCCAATGGTATTTATAATTCCATACATAATATATTCTATGTTTACAAACCATTTTATTCATGGAAAAATGTCAGTTAAACACGTCCTTCAGAAGAAATATTGATCACATTAGATTTAAGTCTCTGTAAGATAAGGAGTTCCAAATAGTGTTATATTGCTGAAAAACCCAGGTGCCTTGAAAAGTTTTAGAGTAAATAATCCTAGGCAAGAGGGAAGAAACATAGGAAAACAAAATACCCTATTACGTTTCAGAATTGCTCTCTACTTAGTTTTATTTTGTAAGCTTAATACTAAAAAATTAAAAGTTAAAAAGGCTGTGGAGAGAATTTAGCAGCCCAGTTTTCTGGGAAGAAAGTATTTACTTTCTGGATGAAAATGAACTAATAAATCCTTTAAAATTACTGTTTTGGCACAGTTTACATTTCTATCTTCAGGAGTATGTGGTTTAATAAGCCTGTTTACTTATGTACAAGATTTACCAGCTGATAGCTGAAGCTATTTTGTTCACTACGAAGGCTGAAACGGTTAAAGCCCAACTCTTCTTTGTCATCTTACAAACTATTGTTTTGGGGGTTGAGGAGAGAAGAAGCACATTGCCATGATGTGAATATTTCTTGCAGTGACAGCTGTCTCTCATTTCACAGATAAACTTGTCAGCATGGTATTTTTTTCTCATTCATAGAAGATATACAAAATTACGGTCAGTATCTGGAATGTCTATCATTCCTGTTCAGGAGTGTCTCTAAAACGATAGGTGTCTGAAAACATACACACCTCGTCTTCACACTTTTTCCCCATATTTCCATATAGTACCTTCATATAGCTACAAAAACAGACAGTTGAAGCTGTTAGGAGATAAAACTAAAATTTAAGAAATTGAAAAATAAGTTGCCAATAGGAGAATGAAAAGTCAAAGAATTGATTCACAGAATTGCTTAGTATTCTTGTCTAATATGCATCATATTTTTTAATTTGCCAAGCAGATTTTGTGACTTTTATGACACTGATCAAAATTCTGTTATTCCACAGCTGAAGCAGGTAAAAACCCCATATAGAGTAAGTATCCAAACTACACAGAGTAATTCTAGGCCAGATCTGCTTTAAAATTCTGCTATTAAGAGTCATAATAGCATCACTGAATAGGACATAACCTCTTCCTTTTCAAGGGGAAAGCAAGTATTTTTTCTATGCATGTGCAGAAAATTTGCCATTACTACTATTGAAAATCATGGCTTCTCAAAGAGGCTCAAAAGCATTAAAAATTAAATAAACTGGACTCCCATCATGTTTTGCTAAGTGGGATGTGACTTTCCACGCTGACAATTTTTAAACATACACAAAGATGTGTCCTGGATTTGGCTAGGGTAGGATTAATTTTCACCAGAAGCTGGAAGGAGTCAACAACCAGGATATAAAACTGAAACCATACAATGAGTTACTCAATACTGACATCAGGCCTGCTAAGGGTCAAGGGTGGGTCAGGCAGGGAATGATGGGCATGTGATGTTGCTGCATGTTTAGGTGGTTGGTGTGTTTTATATGACTTTATATATTGTTTCACTATTATTAGTGTTTTACTGTTTCATTTTCTCTTGCGCTGTTTTATTAAATTCTCCTTTATCTCAAGTCACAGGGTTTTACCTTTTCTCTCCTATTTTCCTTATCCCACAAGAGGAATAGTGAGTGAGAAGCCTTATGATGCTAAGCTTCTGTCTAGATCTAAACTATGACAATATGTTAATGAATTAGGATGGGCAATTTCCAGATGATAGGAATAGATTTGTGTGATAGATGAACGGGGGACATAATGGTGGTGTAAGTAACTGACTGCTTTTATACATAATTGACTTCAGCCTCAAAAATCCTGAGTCCCTAATTCATCCAAGATTAATGAGAGGCATTAAAAACCATTCAGATTACAAAATGCTTCAGAGAGTGACAGGAATGAGACAAAAATATCTTTTCACATGATTTTTGCAAAAATTTAGTATCCCCAGGTAAAAATTAGCCAAAACTCATGCTTATGTTTTCAGAATGTGTTTCTTATCTTTTATGCAATGAAATATGCTGAACTAAATCTCCCATGGATTAAAAACATGAAAAAAAAACAACCAACAAAAAACCTTAATATTGAATTGTAAGAGGATCATTCATTCTTTAATTTTCAACTGTTTTACAAATAGAATTTTTATAACTTCCTCTACAGTTTTGATCACTTTTTGTCAGACACTTTTTAGGGGCATAAAGAAGAAGTGTATTCTATATTTTCCATTAAAAATTGCGAAGAGTTTTTTACAAACCACTGTCTGAATTTTAGATTTGGATTAGATAAGAAACCACTAAGTAGTCTCCTCTGCCTAGAACAGAAAATAATTAATTACCTATTTCTGCAATCTGTAGGATCTTGAAATACTTGGTACACAATTCTGCCTAGGCATGCCATGCTCGTAGATTTTGGGAAGAGACAGACACAAATGTTTGCATTTGTGTTCATGATTGAGTTTGGACAAACAGCTCAGATTTATGACTGAAGTAGCTCACGATGGAATATGTTTTAGGACAATGGGTCAAATTTCAGTTCATAGAGACCAAATAGCACAAGAGGTTTTAAACTTATTTTCTTCTAGTACTTTCTCACTCAGTGTTTCATACTTGGAAGGGTTGCTTATCAGCCTTTCCTTTTGGAACAAATTCCCAACATTTTCCCTGATTGACTCTGTTATTCCCCCTATTTCCTGGTCATCTTTTCTGGCATTTCTGTCACAATTCTTTATACATGTATGATTTTGTCAAGACACCACCCTAATATTTATCGCGTTAACCCTGTAAGTAAACTGATCTAATATCAGTTCAGATTTTTGAGTGGCACACCATGATGCAACAGAACAGGTTTTGCGTCAGTGAGTCTACCTTCTGTCTTGCCTTGTCTTGCTATTTCAATGTCCCCTTTTAAATTTAGCTAATATAAAATTGTATTTACATTTGATATTTACTTAAAAGCAAACCCAGGAATATTCGTTCAATGGGTATTTAGAGAAATTTAGGAGATTTTAAAAAATAATTTTATTATTTTGTGGCAAAACTTTTAGTCTCATTGTGTGGCTTATGCCCTCGGGTTATTTACAAGAGTGGTCTCCTTTTCCCTAGACACAGGGGGGGAAAGTAGTCTCTTGTCTCCTAGAAAGCTCATCAAGTCTGATGTGTCATTGACTGCAAGTCAAATTTTCAAAGCCTAGATCCCTCTGCAGAGCCTCCTGACCCTCAGGCAGATCAACACACCAACCCAATTTAGTGTCATCTGTGAACTTGCTAAGGATGCACTCAATCCCCTCATCCAGGTCATTGATAAATATATTGAAGATTACTGGTCCCAAATCCAAGCATGGCATGACAGCAGATTGGTTCCCATCTGTGGAAGTGGAGGCACAGATAAACTTTATCACAGGGGTTCTCTCAGGACCTTGACCCAGGTTATACAGCTGTGATATATCAGAACATAGCTTGAGCATTGGCAGCTGAAATCTGGGGGAGGAATGATGACCACATAAAAGGTGTTCTAAAGAAGGAAGATCAGGTTGCTTGAGACCTTTTGGGTGTACTTTCTTGTTGGATGATTGTGGTGACCATGGAGTAAACTGAGTGGCTGTGATTACTTTGGCAATACGCTTCAGGAACTTGTACCAGGGTGGATGAGGAATAGAACAAAGCATCCAGAGAAGGTTAAGATTATCCTCGGAAACCAGGAGCTGTCTGTGTTTGGAAAGTAACTGATTCTTTTGAGATGTTAGGTTTAATAAACTTTGTGGGTTTCTGACTGCACCATTCTGTGGTGTCCATGCATCATCTGCTCACCCATCTTTCTACTTTTTATATTTTGTTTAATATTGAAATTATAATATATTTGCATACAACTTAATCTGGCATGTTTATTATCCACTCATAGACACTATTTAATAATACTGGTTGAAATGATTTTGAAAAGATGCATGTTTTAGGGGAGAGAAATACTTGAGAACAAAACAAAACAAAACAAAAACCCCTTAGATATGAGTTTTCCTAGTCTGTTTTCTTCTGAAGTAAGAGAAAACTCACTCATCAATGGTATGACTTTGTAGCAGTCTACAGAAATAATCTGAGAAGAAAACTCTAACTTGCTTGATGCATGTTTTCATAGTGGAGGTTTTTAGTTTCCCTTTATATGACAGAAATGGCTACTGGAATGCATTGAGCCCCATATCCACCCACAGCTGGACAAAGCCCACTATCACTGTTCACATACAAACTGTTAAACTGCCTTTGGATAGTGAAGATTTTTGCTCATTACCAGCCTAAGTGGGTTTTGAACCAGTTGACCTAGAGTTTAAAGTGTCCATATTTGTCAGTTCTTGGAGTCACCATATAAGAAATCTAAGTGTGTTTTAATGGATTTGTTTAAAATAATCCTGGAGGTCCATATCTGCATGATAGGATGCAGTCTACACCTGATTCACTAAAGCTATCAGTAAAAATACTGCGACTTTTTTATTCCCTGCTGTATGCTCAGTAAATTATAAAATAATAGATACACTGCATGGTGTAAAACATACCAAAGTTAATGTTTGAACATTTTATCCAAAGAGCAGACAGAGTATATGATCCTTGCTAAGTTTAATATGATAATGTTGCACTTTAAGTGAAGACAATTGACTGTGCATAAGTGCTTTAAGCAAATGGGGTATGGTTAACCATTTATTATATGTAATCAAGTTTGAGGGAAGTCTGGAATTCTCTCACATCTATATCAGTGAAACTACTGCCATTGTAGACAAACGAGAGAAAATTAAGGAAAGAGAATAAGGAAGTTGACACACCATGTAAACAAAAATACTGAATTGAAAGACATTGCATTTTTACCTTGAGATCCACAGAGAACTCAAAATAGGTCCACAGAAGGTTTGAATTACTTCAGTGTTTGTTTTCTGGAGTTCTTTAACCCTTACAAATCCTTTTTCCTTGCTCTTCCAATAATTTAATTCACAGCTATCTTGATTGTTCAGTTTAGAAATAGTTTATGAACAGTGGAACCAGTATTAAATTATGTGTCCACCCTGAGCACTTGGTGGTGTATCTTTTGCATTTTTATTGGACTCTTGCAGTCTCTTCTGTCTTTCA
Organism: Ceyx melanurus; assembly: GCA_024611195.1. Taxonomy (NCBI): domain Eukaryota; kingdom Metazoa; phylum Chordata; class Aves; order Coraciiformes; family Alcedinidae; genus Ceyx; species Ceyx melanurus. Next base: position 7,514 of record JANHGL010007719.1, on the reverse strand, counting down.
TCCTCCACAATACTGCAAACATAATTTGCATTATATTTCAATTTCACTTAAATTGTATTAAGAAGTAAAGAAAGAAAAATATTGTGTATGGGTTCTTTGGTTTCGTTTTTTTCTAAGCCTCTATCTATCAGACCAGAGTTATTTCCAAATCTCCAGTTACAACTATGCTATGATGTTTTATATGGACAAAGGGGCACTTCATTTAGAGGACAAGACACTTAATTAGATTTCCAAGCCTCTTTGTTTCTCTGGCTAGAAGGCCTAACTATCACCATGCAGAAATTGTCTTATTAAATGTCTTATTGTAAGTACAAGATTCTGCTGTAAGAACATGAAATTGTGTAAATCAGCACTTGGTGAAACAGAAAACATTAATTAGGACTTGAACTATAGTCCACTGTCTGTAAAAGCACAGCCCCTAGATGTGGCTTACCATATCAAATTTGCATCTCTGCTCATATAAATTATGAAAGAAAACAAGTATGACTAAAAGTACAAAAGGACAAAAAATATAGTTGTCCACATTGATGTAATGGTACTGTTTTATTTACATTAGAACAGATTCTATTAAAATATTATGTTGATTCTTGATATGTTCATTTTGTTTGGATGTCAAAGTGAATGCATCTCAAAAACTGAAGACAATTTTATGTCTGGTGCAAATGCCTATACCATAGACTGTGGTTGCAAATGAAAATGAGAAATCATTATCGGTGTACTCAGAAATGTGGTCAGAAGTTTCTGATAAAATAGAAACAAGCATGTTCTCAGCATATGATTTACAGGGAAGTGGAGCATGCCTTTCTGCTTTTATTGCTCTCAGAAAAAAATATGTAATTTGGTATTCTTTTATTTCTAGAAGCTCTTCTAATTGAGAGAAAAATAATCTGTATAATTTTATTCTTTGCGTAGTTTCTCTATTAATAATTTCTTTTTCTCCATCATTCTAACATTGGCTCTCACAGTTTTTACTTCTGCAGTATTCCTACAGGGGATGAAATTAAGGGATACTTGATTTGGGCAGTACTAGAACTTGGGCATTCTTGAAAATTAAAGATCCCTGCTTTCCTAGTTTTTCAGTTGTTGCACAATATTGCCAGTCCAGTTCCACTAACATCAAATTGAATATATCCAGCATAATGCAATGTTTGTATTTTCTTTGAACAATAGAAAGATTAGTAAATTTATTTTACATAACAGATTTTTTTTTATTACTATCATTTAGATGTAAGCCTATATGTGAAGTAAAATGACTCGTATATATGCAATCTTATACATTTAAAAGATAGTTGTAAAAGTAGGTTGAAATTAACATGGTGAATGTTCTTTAACAGGGGGGTTGGCCTAGATGATCTCCAGAGTTCCCTTTCAAGTCATATCATCAAACTTCTTAGGGAAGAAGATTATAAAATTACAAGAGTTTGACTCCTCAGTCTTCTGATACATTGTAGTACTTGTCTAGCAAAAAACACATACATTTGAGAAACATGCTTCTAAGGTAAGGAGCAGAAAAGTTAGCAGATAACACAGTATAAATATGCATATGTTGGATCTTATTTCAGCTTTTTGTGAGATTACATAATGCTTGATGAGCATTTGTAGTGCTTTGATTTGACTCGAGATGCCAAGCCAGTTCTAGAGTTCAGATGACCCGTAGATTCTGTCCATCTTTACTTGGAAAATGGTAGGGCTTTACTATAATAGACTTTGCAGTTATGTAAGCTGTCAAGGCATTGAGTTCTAATTTTATTTGCACTGGATCTCATTAGGTGTTCACTTGCACTACAGGTAGCTCTGACCTGAGTTGTTTCCTCCTGATATTCCGGGGAGGTGACAGAAACCTTTAAGAAGTAGGTGCTCAAGTTATCAATATTAACATGAGTTTGGGCTTAAGAATGGGCTTATCTATGGTGATTGTAAATGACTGTAAACTATATAAATCTATAAGCCTATCCCCAAAATGTTTGTAGGTCCCAGTGTGTCACAAACTGTTAGACTGCAATAACCACGGCAGATTATATCATTGTCTGCTAATGTGACATGAGCCCAAAGTGAGATTTTTTTTTTTATGTTAAGATATAACCTTCTGTTTGTGACACCACATAGCAATATACCATTTGACAACCTGATTACACATAACTTCTATGGCATATTTGGAGGTATAGGTTAAAAAAATATAAACTATTTTTTTAGCAATTGTCAGCAAATTTCTAGCTGACAGCTTTAAAACAAAACATTTGGCTAATTAGCTTCAGGAATTTAAATGCATTCTTTGTATCTATGTCTCTCTATTTTTAACACCCACTCATTATTTTGTAATTTTTAATGACTTTCACAAACACAAATTTGATGTATTTGGAGGAGAGGACAACAAAAGCACACCATAATTCACATTAGAATATTTTTAGAAAAGCTGTTTGTTTATGAGCTTGTTTTATCCTCCTCTGTGCAGTTCAAATTGCTTTTTACTTTTGAATCTTGTGTATCATAATTAGTAATTGCTTCCCAAGTTGTAATAGCCTCGCTAATGTGATCATCATGCACTCACTAAATAAACTTTACACAGCAGCCTCTCGTTGTAGGTGACACTTCCTCTAGCCAACATAACATTATATGCCTTTTTGCAGCCACCCATTAAAATGATTTGCAGATGTAATGAGTTCATTCTAGTCATCACTTGCCTCAGAATTAAAAGAAGTGTGCTTAACAGGAATTTGCATCAGCAAGGACTGAGTACACTGGCTGGATTGATGCTATTGCTAAAATACAGAAGCCAGATGCATCCTGATTTGCTGTAAGAAAGAGTACATTTCAAGATTGATGATGCAGTGTCATGCTTCATTTATGAGGTCTGATTATGCATCTCCAATCATTAGAAATTGATGATAAAACATGCAGTGCGGGAGGATTTGATTGCACAAAAGTGCTAGGAGGAATATCAGAATGTCCCCTCTCTATCCAGCACTCAGAAACAGAATTAAAGAGGATACTTATGAAGTGTCTTTCATCCAAGGAGGCTGACACATTTTCTAGAAACAGGAATCATTTAATTTACTGGACTGTCAATGAAGAACCATTTTTGTGGCTACACTGTATACTGAAATGCTTTACACATGAGAACCATCAAACATGGAAGATAGCACTGAATATGATAGTAACACAGGACACTTGAGCTAACCCTTACAGGCTCCCAGCCACTACAGTCTGACAGGTGGAGATGCTGTATCTTTTCTAAAAAGCCACTAGTTAGAAGTTTAGTCCTTACATTTCACAAGACATAAGAGACAGTGTCATTCCACCACTGGGGCTTAACATTAATTTGCCTGTGATTCAGATAAAGTGTATTTATCATGACTGCTTCTTTCAGTGTATGATTTTCCTTAACTACAATCAGCCTACTTGGAATATGAAAGGTGTTTGGTTTTGTGTGTGAAATCCAAAGGGAAACAAGTCACAGGGACAGCATGTTGAAATGACTTTTAAATGCTGTCTTACTAATTGCCTTGAGGAAGAAATGTCATGTTCAATGATTGTAGAGAAGAGATCAAATAGCGAGCAGTAAAAGCACTCTGCATGCATTGATCACTATGCTAAACTTTTCAGGATACCTTTAATTGTTAAAGCTCTATTAAATCTTGTTAAAACCCAGACATTCTGGACAGCTGAGACTCCCACTAGTTTTAATGAGAAATTTATTACTAAAACCATAGGATCACTCACATGTTAAAAAGCCACTGGTACTAAAATACTCCATCCAAATTTTTACCATCTTTTTGGAGATCAGAGGGGTGGGAATGGAGCAAAATTTAGTAGTAACTCACTGCTTCTCTGCACAAAGAATGAACAGCATGTGAAGAGGACTCATTTCTTCTTAAAATATATGTAACTATGGCCTATTACTATAAGAAACAGATGCACATGTATTTTAAGCTGCAGGTGTGGGAATGGAGCAAAATTTAGTAGTAACTAAGATAGCTTCTCTGCACAAAGGATGAACAGCATGTGAAGAGGACTCAATTCTTCTTTAAATACATGAAACTATGGCCTATTACTATAAGAAACAGGTGCACATGGATTTTAAGATGCAGGTGTATGCAAAGATAAACAGCTTAGATCATTTTATAACAGAGTGTAGATTAGCTTCCTTGTTAACAATAGCAGCAATATATTTTATAACATGAAAACCCCTCTAGTTACTCACTAAAAATCAACAGCAAAGAAATCCACAAGCAGCAAAGTCCCCCTCTACTCTGCCCTGGTGAGACCTCACCTGGAACATTGCATCCAGTTCTGGGCCACACAACTCCAGAGGGACAAGGTACTGCTCGAGAGAGTCCAACAGAGGGGTACAAGGATGAAGAAGGGACAGGAACACATGCCTTATGAGGAAAGCCTGAGAGACTGGGGGCTCTTTAGTCCAGAGAAGAGAAGACTGGGAGGGGATTTAATAAATGCTTATAAATAGATGACGGCTGAGTGTCAGGAGGAAGGGAGAAACCTCTTCACACTTGTGCCCTATGATAGAACAAGGGGAAATGGATGGAAGCTGGAGCACAGGAAGTTCCACCTCAACATGAGGAGAAACTTTATTGTAAGGGTCACAGAGCACTGGAACAGGCTCCCCAAAGAGGTTGTGGAGTCTCCTTCTCTTGAGATTTTCAAGACCTGCCTGGATCTGTTCCTGTGTGACCTGTGCTAGATTAGATTATAGTCTATGGTCCTGCTTTGACGGGATTGGACTCAAAGATCTCCATGGTCCCTTCCAACACCTGATATCCTGTAATTTGAAGCAAGGAATCTAGGAATCTTCCTTAGGCCTAGTTATTTTTGTAATGTTTTGTAATGTTTTACTTTTTTTTTTTTTTTTTTTTTTTTGCTAAA
>JANHGL010007718.1:25874-93417 GCA_024611195.1 Ceyx melanurus | reverse complement strand
AGGGGGAGCGGAGACAAGGGGGCGGGGACACCGGCAGCGGAGACAGGGGAGCGCAGGCCGAGAGCAGGGTCCGGCTCTGCCCCTAACAACGGCAGAGTTACCAACCGCTACCGCCCACCCGAAAGCCTCACGCAGGCAGAACAGCAGCCGCTCGCACTCGGAGCCGGAAGCGCAGGCAGGTCCGCGCATGCGCGGCCGCCGTTTATGCGGGGTAAGTGATTGGTGCCTGGATGTGGGTGTGCCGAGCGCGGCAGCAGCAGCGGCGGCAGGGCTGGCGGTGCCCGCGAGGGCTCGGGGATCGCCGCTGTGATTCTTCCTGCTCTAATACCCTGCACAAGACTCATGTATCACAGGAAGATTTCCAAATGGAGCTTAAGTGTGGCTTAAGTGTTTCATAAGCCTTGGTATTTTAGTCTGCTCTAGGTTCACTCTTCCTTTGAGGTGGTAATTTAACTCAAAAGGGTCATTACACTAGGCTGCAGGTCTACCTGATTAAAATCAGGCCTACAGCTTGAGTGTTTAGGATCATCAGAGACACTTTGACTGTTTTATTTTGGCTGCAAGAGCAAAAAGGTGCTAACAACCTGATTTTATCCAAATTTCTCTGGCCAGTCTTAGTCTGGTACACCAGTCAGAGCTTTGCTGTTCCAAGAGGTGCTGTGTGTGGGCAGGTCTCATGCGCAATGCAGATCCCCCCATGTCAGTGCTGCACATTTCCCATCTTTCAGGCCTTGGGAGCCTCCTGCCACTGCCATGGCCTCTCTGAGAGGTTCACAGTCTCTTCCCATCACATCTCCCCATGCCATTTGCTTAGTGATCCTGCCCATCTTTCTCCCACAGGACCACTGTTGCCGCTCTCTCTCCCTCATCATTTCTGGTTTAAAGTCTTCTTTTGGAGGTCAGACAGCCTAATGTTGAAAACAGCTCTGCCCTGCTTAATGAGCTGTATCTCATCTCTCTCATGCAAACGCTGATCTGCAAACAGGGTCCCACAGCCACAGAACCCTGAACACTGTCACCAACACCAGTTCTGCAGGTAATTATTGCCTTGTCCTCTCTGGTGGGAATGAGGAAGATGTCACCTGAGCCCTCATGCCCTAGACTACTGCTCCCAGACCTCTGTACTCACTTTTGATACTGTCCAGGTTTCCCCTGGTGTGTCCCTTGCTTAGGAAACTCATAATCTGCACATGCAATGACAGAATCACAGAATAATTATGGTTGGAAAGGACCTTCTAGATCACCGAGTTCAACCATACATATGAAAAGCAACCAGCCAAGCAAACAAAAAAACAATGAAGCTTTCCACTAACATGGTCCTTTGTAGCACACTTGTTGGGATGTATAGCATGAGTCTTTGCCTCCATGTGTCACTTGTGATCCTCGCAGTTGTTCAGCCTGCAAGAACAGCTCATTTCGTGTTCACAGAGATGCAGTGGCAGTAGGAAGCATAACTAGTGTTTGGTGCCAGTGTTTTCTTAGGTAACCCCCACAGTGCAGTCTGTCCCCAGGTAGGTGATTTTGTGTTAGTTAAGTCCCTGTCTACATCACGTGGTGTGTCCCATAATCACTCCACAAGTCAACAAGGAGTCTTGCAGAGAAAATCCTTCTGAATTGCTAAGGATTTCTCCCTGCTCCCTTGTTTTACACTCTCCCCAGAGGTTCACAGTTTCTTGCAGCCAGGCTTCTGAACTCCACTGAGCTTTGTCCTCAAAGCTTCCCTGTGCTCTCTGTGGGACTCTAGATGCAATGTGGGTTTTTTTAATTATATTTTTAGCTTTGCAACAGCTCGATGCAGAGGGAGGTGGATAATTAGGCAGCGTTGGGACTCACTGCAACTTTTCCAAAGGCACAGTGCATGCTTGGTTACTTTCCTGCCTGTGCCACCCGAGGAAAGAATGAACTCCCCTGAGCGAAGAGACAAGTATTTGTCCTCTCAGATACGTGTTGCTGTTTTCCATGTGCACTTCTTGCCATCTAGTGGCAGCGCCGCATCGGTGTGTGCTGTTTGTCTCTGGTAATTGCACGTTTCTAGGTGTGGTACTAAACTGTTCTCCGTCAAGCGCCAGGGTGCAGCTATCCATCCACACTACTGACTGCACCGCTGTGACAAAGAGCCAGGAGACCGCTTTTCCTGGCACGGTTATTATAATGGGAGAAATATCCACTGTCAGGAAAAACCACAGGAATGCTCGAAATCAGTGCTTTTGTGGAGCTTAATGGAGTTTTGTGGTTTTTAACCAAATACTCATGATGTGATCATACGGATGCCTTGTTGTTGATTTGCTTGATGTGTCTTGAAAGGTAATATTGTGAAACTTTTACAATTAAAACTTGTATTTTGATGGGATTGTTCCACCAGTGACCTCCAGCACAATTGGGTATGCTGCATCTCTGAAATGGAGCATTTGTATTGGGGATGCAGGTAGTTACACTACCTCCAGGACAGTGATGCCAAATTGCTTTACAGGATTTTCCCTCACTGAACTACAGTCCTGCAGATCTGCAGGGATTATATATGGTCACCTTCCTGAGCGTCCCCCTGCTTTTGATGCTGCATATTGCTTCTGAGGTACTGAGTCCTACAGAAACAATTTGCATGGGCAGTATGTGCCAAAAGGCTGTAGCAGGTCCCAGGTGCTCTGGGATACGTTTCACACAGGAATAGATATGACTTAAAATGCAGCCATTTGTAGACTGTTTCAGGCATGTCCTGATGTCCTGAAAAGTCACCTTGGAGTCATCCTTTATCTAAACATCTTTACTGGGGCAACCCTCAGGAAAAATCTTGCAGAACCACAATGAAATGGCCAAATACTCTCCAGTAGGTTATAATGTCTGATGTGTACCTTTGGTAAGCAGGCTTTTTTGACAATGCATTTTTCTTTGTTCCAAGACAGGCATTATTTCCCAAGGTATAGAAACACTGGGTACAGTCCAGTCAAGGGCAATACTGAAATCACAGCTCAAGGTAGCATTACACTGGAGATGAGGAGCTAATATAGATCTCCATTCCATAGTAGGATGGTTTTCTTAGCATAACTAGATTATGTTGCCAGATCTAGTGCATATCTATGCTCCCATAAGCAGATGAGGTTATTTAGGGGCATTTTTGCCTTGTTCACCAGGATGCCATGAGGACAGATACACCTCATTGGACCTGTGTCTACAGAGCTGTTTCCCCTCTGAGCTCTAGTGGCTCACCTCTCCCATGTATGAAACCTGCTAATTTGCTTTCCCCTGTGGAAACTTCACAGATGGTTACTACCCAATTACTGCATATCCAGATGTCTAGTTGATAGATGTTTGTTCAGCAAGCATCTGTGGTAATTTAGGGTGATCTTGCCTCCAGCTGCTTGCTATTGCCTCCCACCTCTGTGGTACATGTAAGCATTCCCTGATGTGCTTTCCCTTTTAAAGTGATTGGCTTCTGCCTGAAACAGTTTAGGAAGTACTCAGCAAAACAATCCAGAGGCTGGAGGTAATAGCTTTAGATGGGGATTTTGACTGCAGTTTGCAAAATTACCCTCTGCTTACACCCAGCTGTGGGATAGTAATTCTGGGAGAAGGCCAGTAAAACCAACAGCTGAAAGTGGAAAAGTCTTTCACTGCTCCAGCTGAATTCGGGGAGATGGTGGGGGGGGAAATTGTCATACCCAAATGTTGCACAATATGATGAATTCACATCTTTTCCATGCCTTATTTTATTTTATTTTATTTTATTTTATTTTATTTTATTTTATTTTATTTTATTTTATTTCTGAATATCTAATACTACAGGACAAGAACTTCAGCTGAATTTTAAGAAGGCTAGGAAAGAAAGAAAGAGAATACCAATAGGAAATATGTCTTGAATGTGTAGTTTATTATTAGGACACAAAAGTTTTCATAATAAGTCAAAACCTTAATATGCTAATACATAATGAGTCCAACAAACATAAATGTTATGTATTTCCCCACAGAAATTGTCCCAGTAAGTAAACCAAATTGCCTGCTTTGAATCATCTGCCCTATTTTATTTATAGTGGTTAGAGTGCCCAGCTGGGGGCAGAGCCCTTTCCTTCTCTTTAAGTGGTGTGATGTGATTAAGGAATTATGTTCTTTCACTTCCACGTTTATGTTAAAATTTTCCTCTCCCACTAAAGCATTATCCTGTGGTGTCACATTCTCTATACATATAATATCTAGATTTCTGTTTGGGTTTTTTTCTTTTGAAGTTCAACTTCAGTTTCTTCTTCCATCTAAGGAAATTGGTTTACAATACTTCTTAAATAATCTTCCCTTATAAATAATTTTCAGGCTGCTTAGTTTAAAATTATAATCTCATAGAATGAAAGTAAAGGGCTCATTTAACCATTAAACCTTGTATTGGTTTAAACCTCATCCTTCACTCTTTGGCATTGATTGTGCTAATGGTCCTTTAAGTATCTGAGAAACTGTCAGGTACCTGTAGGAGTGATATAAAGAAGTAGCAATTTTTTTCTCTTGAAGTGAGTCTTTTTTTATAACAAATTAAAATTAATAGCTGGAAATGGTAAATTAATAACCCTTCTCTTTTGGCTGGTGCTGAGCTAGCTGTATTTGGTATTCTCAGAGCTAGACAGTTACTCTGTTTTATTGGTGTTTGGGTTTTTTGTTGGAGGTTTGTTTGGGTTTTTTTTGTATTAAGTAGTGTGCTGAATGTGGTTGGCTCTTCATTACCACCTTTTCCCATCTTTTCAGTTATTATAACCACTTCTTGTTTCTCAGCTTATATTTAAATAGAATAACTGGTTTGCTATGTCTGTGCAGAGTTTACTGCAAAAGGCATTGAGTATTGCTGCTATTGTACAATAGTTTAGATTTTTTCTCTATGCAAGTCTAACGCATAACTAGAGGAAAAACCAGGCATTTATAATTTTACTGACCTGTCAGTAATTATTGGAAGGACAACTACCTTTTCAGTAACTAGAGTAAGAGATAAGTAGTCAACAAATACTGTGTCTAATGAGAGTGCAATGTTTCCCCAAACTGCAGGATTGCAATTGGCTGTTACATTTTATCAGTGTAATTAAATAGCAGATAAGAAGATAATTGCCCATGCAGCGTACAAGCTGGAAAGTGTAAGTTAAATTTATTTTGCAGCATCAGGTTTTTTTAAATATTTATTTCTGTAGTTGCAGATAATGTTTTGTTAATGAAATACAGAAAATACAGGGTATTAATTTTACATGAGCTAATTAAAATATTATTTGTCTAAGAAAAATACTTTATAAATGATGTGAAATAACTGGGTGCATTTCTTCATTCCGTCTCTGGGTACCACTGTTATTCCATGTATATACTATTTTTTCTCTGGTTAGTGTCTACTAACAAGATTTTAAAGTAAGTAATCACAAATCAATAATTTTGTTTTTCGTTACAGACACTGGAACTTTCCTGTTGCAATACCTTTCAAATTACAGTGGTCTATTGTATACACATTTGCATTATTTGTGCCTTTCTTTATATACCTAATAGATATACACATATGCATTTGCCTAAGTATGTATGTAAAACACAATAGATAGGCTATCTAAAATGTGTAACTAGTTTTGGAATGCAAACTTTGTTTTCAAAGGAATTGTGGCTGTAGACTACTTGGAAAAGATCTCCCTTACTGTTTCATTGATACAGAAAACAAACAAGCAAAAAGAAAACAAAACAACACTAAAATCCAGTGTTGTCATAATTAATTCTAAGTCACCAAAAATCAGTTCCAGAAAGGAGCAATTTTTCTCCCGTTCCAAGTAGGAGAAAAGGAGCAAAGTATTTTTTCTTATATAAAAGCTAAAGAGGTGTAGTTGAAGTGTCTTGTTTATCACAGATAACATAATCATGTTAGAGTAATTCTCCATGTCAATAGACTCTCCTCCACACCTCAAGCAGCTATATGTGATGAGTGGGTCAGTAGTGAACCCTGGTGCTGTTCCCAGGATATGATACCTACTGTCAGCCTCTTTACCAGGCTGCTTGTTGCCCAGGAAAGATATTATGGATATGTTATATTCTTCTTCTTTTTTAAATAATCTTTTCAGAGAAATGTGACACATTTTTACTTTCCTATCCTCAGGCTTGTTCCTACTTGATCTCAGGAATATGTGTCCAAGTTCGACCACAGTAAAAAGAATTCCACCATTATTGTCACTCCTCTAGGGAAAGTTTGTCTGCCACATTCAGCACTTTGTCTGCAAGAGGCTTTGGCTTAGTCCTGCCACACCCCAGCAATAGGAACAGTAGCTGTGCAGTTGAATTCCTCCAGTTCTCATTATCTACTGAAGAACCACTAGATTTCCATATTATTTAGCATTAGCTTAATGCATTTTAGTATTTGCTGGGTTTTTACTTGGCTGGCCACTTCTCTACCTCCTCCCAGGTCTCTTTTCATATACAGAGAGAACCGTGTTATTTTGAGATTATTATTTGTACACTAGTTTGGAACCAGTTCTATGCCCACCCTAATAAATAATGTTAAAAAAAAGGTTAGAGGCAAACAGCTGTTCTGGGAGCTGCATCATCACAGATCACCTGTGAATATCTGTAAAGCTCTGTAGTCGGGTGCCTAGAAGGGCAAAATACATTTATTCCAACTGTTTCATTGCATCATTGAAACATGATTTCTGCGTGTGAAATATTTTAATAGCTAAGGGTTAAATTCTTCCAGAGTAGACTGTTACCAGTGGGAGCCTGGGCTCTGTCACTGAGCTGGTTGTTTTCCCCAGACATGTGATAAAGGGTAAAATCTCATTTCTGACCCTTTAGCTCAGATTTTTGAACATCTCAGATAGTTAATTATAAGCTCTTTCTGCATCAGTAGATCTCATAATTTCCCATGCAGTGACTAGTGATAAACTATAGAAAAGCTGTTTCACAAACCTATTCCTCCTAGCCATAAAACAGGGAGGATGGTCACAGCTGATCAATTGGAAGGGCAGAGAGGTTAATTATTTTCGCCTGTTTGCTCAGTACCAGTCTTTCCAGGCCTCTGCAGGAGGAGCTGTAGAAAAGTCAGTGACACAGAAAGTAATTTCCTTTGTGAATTCATTTATTTACAGCCAGTACATATGCCCTGTTTTATAAAGTAGAGGAGATGAGGGCCAGGTGTGCGAGTTCATAGCTGCTGGAGTGCTGGGGAGCCCTGCCATACACAGGAGTTCTTTGGTTGGGAGGCATGCTGGGAGCCTGGGCACCTTTTGCTAAGACAGTGCTGTCAGCTAGCAGAGAAACACCTGCCAGAAGGGCCAGGGCTCTGTTCCTGGAGGGCAGCACAGCCATTTCTGCTCCTGCTGCCCACAGGCTCCCATTTACAGAGTGAGCTGCTTCCTGGGGGGAAACTGTTCATGTCCTGGTGCTACAGCATGGGAGAGAAAAGCTGTGGACAGTCACTGTCCAGCTCTGTAGACATCCTCAGTTATCCTCCCATTCAGCTTCCATGGGCACAACTTCCATGTCTGATTTTCCTTTTTTTTTGGCTGTAAATCAGCATTGGCTTATGATACAGCTGCTAGAAGGGCAGGTAAATTCAGTGGTGCACTCCTCTACAGAGAGTTACACAGCAATTGTAGGAGCTCAGTATTTCTATTTAATAATCAGTTTTTGTACTACTATTTTATATATAGTATCTATTTTGCTTTTTCATTATCATGTCAGATTAGGAATTATATCCTGGGAAGAGGTGTTAAAACAACATTTTACTAACTTGTACTTTACTAACTTATATTTTTACATAAAAATTACTTTTCTTCTAGATTAATTTCATATTCAAATCCCTCTGGAAGAAGTGTTTCCAGTAATTACCCTGTCTGAAAGGAAACAGATGCCTGATGCCAGATGGGAGATGTTGTGTGCTCCAATAGATCACTTCACTGTCCAGCTGGTAAAATTAGGGACACTAAGGTAGCAAGTTTAGAACACAGGCATGCTAAGAAAATTCAGGGGTTCTACAATAGTAAGAGTTAGTTTGATTTTTAGGTCTTAGAATTACCATTATCATTATATCATATAATGCATTGCAATTAAAAAAAAAAAAAAGGTGGATTTTAAGCATTTTCTATGGAAAAAGAATTTTAAACTAAATTTTTTAGTTTAGAAAAATGAAAATTAGTTGCTTTGCTATTGTTAGAGAACCTATTGCACTATGGGTATGACACTAACTCTCATGAGCAAAGCTTTGTGCAAGTGTGGAGTGAGTACTGCACCTGGGACCCAAGCAATATCTGCTTAACACTGAGATATGTGATATGGGAATGCCAGTTTATCTGGGAAGAGACCCAGTGTTTCTGAGTGGCATTAATTTGAACAGTGCTGGGTAACCTTTGGAAGGATGCCAGCGTGCTAGGGATGTGTACACTTTTTTTTCTCTGTAAATGATTTTTTCTTATGTTCAGATGTTACTACAGGATGTCTCAGTTTTAAAAGAATTTATCACTATGAAAATATTTTGCCAAATTAATATAATAATTATAATAACATAAATAAATAATAATTCTATTTTATTCTAATCCTAAATTGTTGGTTAAGAAATGAAACTGTTCTCAAATAAATGAAAAAACAACTTTTGATGTTATATTATTACCTTTTTTGTTCACATATTTGTTCCATTATTCACTAATTTGATCCCTCTGATCATTAGTGTTAATTAGTGAGGTTTGTCTGTTCCAGAATATCAGTGAGAAATTTTAAGTATTTCTAATTGGTTAAATTCTACAGATTTTCAGTAATATTGAATATCACAGAATCCAGCATTCATAATAAAGATGGGATATGCTTACTTAAGTGACAAAACACAATGACACGAGTTATGAAGGCTTTTTACTACAGATGATGTATATGGGAGTTGATTTTTTTTTTATTGGTTGTTAAGTCATTAAGAACAGCAGTTTTATAACTTGGTTCCAGGTGATAGATGGGTTTTGAGACACAGAAGGAAAACAGAACATAAGTATGACATCTTTCTCTGTCTCGCTCTTGGGCTGCTTGGATATTAGCTACTAATCTATAATAAGCAAAATTTTATGCTTCCTTTCTCCCCTTCCTTGTGTGCTCTATTATAGTCTTCAACTAGGTTTCTGTTACCTTGGGTAATGAAAAGCAGCTAAGATGAAAATGAAGATTCTTGTGTTAGTACTTGTGATGCTGTAAGCAGTTTGGGTGCACAAGGAAGACAATACCAAATTCTTTGCTAATGTAGGAGCACCCTGATCAAAATTGAGTTCTGTTTCCAGCAGGTATGTGAGTGGAATTTCTCAGATTATCTATTCAACTTGAATAATGTTGCAAGTACCTCCTGAGGGTATTGTAATGTCTTCCACATATATCTCCGCAACTTGTACTTCCTCACTGTGATGGTTTTTCTGGTTTTATGTTTGTTTGCTGTCTGTGTTACTACACATCTACCTATCCATAAATTTTCTTTTAGATCTATGCTGTTAAAGTTGCCTTGGGACAAGGTCTTCTATCATTATCTCCTCCTTTCCCCTCCCCCATCTTTATTGTCCTCCACTTCAGATTCCTGGATGGTGTGTATTGATCCTTCTTCAGAAGCATATAGTTTTGTTTCAGCTGAGAATATATCTAGGGTTGCATGTTTTCAAGATGGTGAGTGGCTCCATAGGGAATGCTACAACTGGGTTAAAGCCTTGTCTTTAACCTCAAAGTCTTGCCAATCTTCATAGATTTATTCTGTGCATTAATGGTTTAATCATCTATTATTTGCAAATTTAATAGGATCCATTGCATGCAAACCTCAGTCAACCATTTTGATATGCCCATATGTTCCCCCAGATTGTCCAGCCCTTCTCTCTATCCACTATTGAACTGTTGTGATTTTGTTTGGTTTGTTGTTTTGCTTTTTATTTCCCCATGACCTAGTTCCTTGACCAGTTATTTTGCCCTTACTTAAATTATGACATGGGAAGGCATGATTATTTCCTTAGCACTAATTTATAGTGCAATTAATAACTCTGGTCCAGTGAAGCAATTAAAAATTTCCTTATCTTTTAATTTGAAATGAACTGTGCCAGTCTCATGCTCGAAAATAAATGTGTGATTGAATACCTTGTTGGTTCAAAGCCCAAAGAAGTACATGTATCCTTGCCTTGGATATGCTAATTTCAGATGCCTTCCTGAAAATCCTTTTTAGCTAGTAATTTCATATTAGCACATCATAGCTTCGAAAAATGTGAGAGCTCTGTAATAGTTCATGAGTGTTGCAGTACTCCCCAAACTTCCATCTTGCAATAACCTCATTCCAGAAGAGAAGCCAGTGTGCTGTGAGGCTGAAGATGCAGGAGTTACATGCCTCTTCCAAGGCAAATAGTGTAATCACACTTCCAACATACATGCTGCAGTTTCCAAGCATGGAATGTGAGTGATTCAAGGTGTGCTTTGTTTTATTGCCGAGAAACAAGGAACATCCATTAGTAACACTTGATGGCTACACAGAGATGAGTAGCTGCAGCCGCCCTTATGCAGTCTGCCCTGCCCCTAACTCTCTCTAATTCCAAAGAAAACGATGCTGAGGTTATTTTACAAATGCAAAACATTGTGCTCAAATGCAGCGTACGTTAACTTAGTGGCTCTGTGTCAGGCACAATTTAGTGCAAAGGAACGGGCAAAATGCTGAGCTGTTGCTGAACAAGTAGTGTAAATTACAGCAAAGATGCTAAGTAAGGAGCTGTGTAGATGTGAGATTAAAAAAAAAAAAAAAGTGGGATGATAGTTGCATTCCTAAAAATCTAGCAGCATGTCTATGGGGTGTGTGTTTGTGTGTAAATTAGTTCATTTATTTGTGAGTTTTTTCAAAGCAAACTGCCCCTGTGGAAGTCATGAAGGCACTGTATGTGAAAAATCCCTTCATCACAGAGGCTCTGACCTTGAGGGGCACGGACGCTGAACTCACGGTGGCATTAGTCACTTCAGAACAGGATTCACTCTGGTTGCCAGATACAGTATAAACTAGGGACGGCTGTCACTTTAAGTGGGGGACACAGGGCACAAAGCAGGCTTTAGCAGAGGTCGGGAAAGTGCACGTGGGAAGAGAGCAGGGACCAGGAGATGGCAGCGTCTGAGATTTCAGAAAGTTTCCCTTCAGAAGGAGGTTTTTTTAAGGTGTCAGAGTAATGGAGAGCAGAGACACTTTAAGACTTGCGAATATTGGCAATGATTTATCATATTCACAATAAATTCTTCTATTCAGATTGCTTCTTATATAGATGCAGTTAATATTTAGAATCTTGTTAAATAGCTCTACACAATATTAGCTATCTGTTTTATTTGAAGCTACAGAAGCTTAACAGAAAGTATGCCCACTAGTAACAGTAACTAAAACAACACAATTGCCTGAGACAGAGAACAAGACTATATTATGTAACTTTCAAAAATACTGTAATTATGGTGACATGATCTATGATACAAACGAGATTATTTCTAGTATTCTAATGACGTGAGTACTATTTTTCCCCTCCAGTGAGCAACGTGTTTCTTTTTTACGTATAACATATTATGCATAGATTAATTTGGCCTGACTCGGCAGACAAATAATATAATTCTGTTCCTTCTTCACTCCTACCATGCATGAAATATTAACCCTAGCATTACACAAAGGCAGGGTTTTTTTTAGCATTTAATTATCACATAGTTGCAGCCTGGAGACAGTATTAAGACAAAGTATGATACCACTTCTTCCCAGTGTATGCATTTTGTCTGCTAAATTGCTAAGATTAGGAGCATACTGGGATAGTGCTTCTCTATTAAATTCTTATTTTACATCATCTTCTATGTTTCAGAAGGAACAAACTGAGGCCAGGGAATCTTAGGAGAACATGGTCCAGAAGGATTTGCTGTGGGGTGGGAAGAATTTTAGCTCTCTCGTTAGTCTTCATTTCTTTATTTTCTTTTGAAGTGCTGACATGAGACCCAACCCTTCCTCCCCCTTGTGGAGCACTTTCTTAACTCCTCTGATCTGAAGGTGTGCAGGTAGAGGACATGGTCCTCTTGCACTGGGGCTGCTTCTACCCCCACATCCCTTGAGAATGGCAGCCGGGAAGGGAGCATATGCAGTGAAAGACAAGGTCACTTGGAACAGGTCATGGAACTGATACATGAAACAAAACTGAAAAGGGCATCCTTTGTCACTCCCTTGTTACAGCCCCAAGTGCATCCCCGACCTGTGAAGGTATTTCGGAGTTGCCTCAAGGCTGGTGCTGATGTGATGCAGCTGCGCAGCCTTGGAGCAGTCTTAGTTGACCCCACTTCCCACACTGGACCTGCTCTCACAGCTCCTGACTGGCCAGTCCTGAGGCTACTGACTCTTGCTGTGTTGGCTTCAGTGAGAGCGTGAATATTTCCATTCAGGTTGTCCTATAGCCAGAGCTGTCTTTCCAGAGTGAGAGACAGGTGGTTTAGATTCCTGAGGAAAGCCAGAGCTGACCCAAGAGCCTGGAGACATAGAGGCTGAATCCAGGTACTGCTCCGTGATCCTGAGCAGACATGGCTCCCTTTATAAAGAGACCCAAGGAGTTATGTGATTTCAGATGCTGTCTGGCAGCCACTGTTTCCTGCTGCTGGCACAGGTAGCTCTAAGCAAAGTGCTGCATGGCTTGAGTCCTTCTTTGGAGGCATCTGACCTACCATGACTCCTGTGTCAAGCTCTGACGCTTCTTCTGCAGAGGCAGTTACATTGCTCTTGCTGGTGAGTAGTACACCCAACACCACGGCTACAAAGGAACATTTTTGTCATTTTCCAGAATGCCACAGGAGAAACACACACAGAAGACACTCTACATCCATGTTGACTCCAAGATAATGGCACACCAATGTGGTGGGAAGGTCTGAACAACTTTCCAGAATTTATCTGTTTCAAAATTCATAGGTATACACTGGAGTCTAAACAGGATCATCATGTATTTATTTCAAAGTCATAAAATTGCTTATGTTTCTGACACAAGCCTGTATAGAAAACTACTTCCCTGAGAGTATTCTGATGGAAGTGATGCTTTTTCTAACTGCCCTGAATCCTAAATTTGTGTAAATCCAAAGCAAAGTCTTCATAGGTATAAGCTTTGCCTTGCCTTCTCCAAAACTTATAGTCTGCTAAGGCTTAACTCTAACTAGGACTTCTACCTTGAAAATAAATGCAGAATGCAAATAGAAAGACATGTTTTTTTCCTTTTTTGCCTTCAACGTTTTCTCATCAGTTTGATAAAATTCCCAGCAATTTTCACAGGAACTAGGATTTTAATATGCTAGGCTCAGTAAAGGAACAAGAGGTTACATTTGGCTCCTAGATTTTTGTGTGAGTAATATGTGTGAAAGTGAAATTTCCCTCTTATTTTCTGGAATGAGTTCAGGTCATAGTAGTTCCCTGTGGTGGGATCCATCTCACCTGACTATATAGCTTCATGTCATCTATACCTTTCACCTGTTCCTTTCTAGTCAAGAAGAAACATAGGCACTTCTAGAGCATGAATCACCAGACCTAATTTAAATACCTGCTTTAGGGAGCAATGTATTTCCTCTGTCAAAAAAGACTTGAGTGACCTACTCAGATGTAGTGTAAGACTCTCTTCATCCATTGCCCCTTCTTTGGCAGACAGAAATGTCAGTGCAGATATTTCTTGAAGCCTATTACAATTATTATGGTTTAAACTGAAATTAAGATAAAATGTGTGCCTAGATTTTGTGTATATTTACAAAATAAGAGACTGAGATTTTTGCCAATTTATCAAATCTGCATTTTAATGAATGCACTTTTTATGTTGTTTTATGTTCCTTTAACAAAACAAGGTCAAGTTCCTGAATTAATGAAGAAAAACAAACAAACAAACAAACAAAAAACCACAATGTTTTATTTATTTCCTCAAGACCAAAAGCAATCTTTTGGGCAAATAGAATTGCAGAACCCTCAGTGATTTTATTGTTGGGCTTTAAAACATTTTTTATTTATTTACTTTAAAAAAAGGGAATTATGTTAGATTCTTCTTACTTTCTGTGGAACATATACCTAAGATCTAAGGGACAGGAAAAGCTTTGCTTAAGTGTACCCAGAGGAAGTGTTTCCCCAGATTTCCTGGGTAGAGTGCTACCACCAGTTTCTCAATCATGTCATGTTCCAATATGTGGAGTAATACATGGTGACTGTGGCATCCAGATGTGACATGTCCCTCAAAGAGACTGCCTGAGGGAAAATGCTAATTATTTTTAAATCCATTGTATTCTTCAGAAATGAAGTTATAAAAACGCAACTATAATACCCAACAACAGTTCACCCCTCCTTGTTCAGAGACATGTTAGTTCATTCCTCCTGCAAAGATTGTAAGAGACCAGACATCGGCACACAATTAATCCATTCATTTAATAAATTTTAATGAGAACTAAAAAGGCTCAGAATTCCGTCTGCCTGAGAAAAAATGTAATGAGAACAAAACCCAGCATTAAGATTACTGTGTGAACAGAAATGATACAAACCATTTCCATTTGCCTAAGGTTGGAATGAGAGCACCAGGACAAGTAAACAGTGTAAATTCAAACAATTATTTTGACAGCATCAACATGGCAATTTGGTGGTTCTCTGCAGATGCTGTGCCAGCTCTTGACAGGCACGGGATACTGTCAGATAGGCTAATCATGGAATACATAGAGCAAGAAAGATTGAGAACGACAAATGTAGCTGTTTATGTAGGGAAAAGGAGGGCACACAAGTAAGGAAAATAGTGAGATGAGGTGTGTGATGAAAATACATATTTTCTTCACTGCTAAAAGACTTGTGAGATGTCTTCAGAAGAGTTATTGATGAGAAAAGTTATTTTGTATCTAATGAGCAGACAAGTAGCTAATGGGGGTGAGCACCTAATGTCAACCCCTGTTCCCAGATATGATAAAGTATAACAGTCTCTCTACTTAGTGGAAGAAACCTATTTAAAAGAATCATTCTTTTGCTCTAAGTTCATAACCAGAGCTCAGTGTAGCAAGTCAGGAGATGGTATTGAGATTAGCAGCTGTATTGAATGGCAGAAGAGCAGAGAATTGTCTGCCTTACACAGGACACTTATGTACCATAGTGTCAAACTCATATATGTCAATGATTTACATAGATCAAATAAATCATAACAAGTTTGTGGTTGTTTCTGGTGTAGCTGCAGTGAGTTTTTAGTTTTTAGCTGGAAACCTAGTCAGTTTAGGATCATCTAGAGAAAAAAAAGCCTCAGCTCTGCCTCCTGAGTTCTACCACCAGTGACTATATGGAGGGATAACACAAATGGAGGAACATAGTATAGGGCAGACACCATCTCTGACACGTGGTCTCTCTTGAATTTCACACATCATAGTGCTGTTGCTGAGCGGACCAGTCTCTCTCTTTGCTCTAACAGATGCACAGCAGGTTACAAAGTTTTGCAGACACCCCCTACCACCCCACCAGGTGTTATTACTGGGATCAGACCGTTTGATTTCATTTTCTTTAAAGACTATTAAAAGCCACCTTTATACTCCTTGTAGCCACCCTGAGGAGTTCAGTGCAAAGCTTAAGACCCTATAACTCCTGGTAGAGATGGAAAAAAGGGGAGTCCTACCAAAACCAAAAGTTCTTGTGGATGTAGGACACAATTCAAGGATAGAACCCCAAGCTTGATAAAATCAAATTCCGTTCTGAAATGCTAGATTTGGACTAGGAGCTCAACCCTGCAGAGACACTACCAGTAAAATGTTTAGATCTGCTCATTAACAACTACTGTTAGAGATCTGTTAATGATCTAGTTTTGATGAAAATGTCATGTTGCCTAATGCAGTGAGTGATTTTTATTTGAAGTATCGTGTGGTAATAAGTGGCACTTATGAAAACTCAGAAAATTATAACCAACACAGTAGTCTTTATTAGATAACCCTGTAATTTTCTCAAAGAAAAAAAATATTGTTTTGTATGACAAGATCTATGTTCTTAGTCTTCTATGTTCATTTGACTCGCTATATATATATATATTTAGAGCACTGTAATTACATACTGTAATAGTATTTGGTAGTTTAATTTTTTGTTAACTGTGGTACAATGTTGCTTGTGAGTGATATCAGACTAACCAGTTTATGTTTTGTTAGGTCCTTATTTTCAAATAGAGAAACTGTACCTGCAGTTCTTCCATCCTTTTAGTATTTCTCTTTATATGTCTAACAACTCTACGCTTAATATCAGTGGTTTATCTGCTACTGCATCTAACAGGGTAGGAGTATCTCAACTGACTTTAACCATCTAGCTGTTACTCATTTAGCCTAAACTAAATTAGTCTTGTGTAGCCAATTTGGACCAGGGTTCTCTCCATCCCTGTTATTATTCTGCAGTCTGTCATGCCCTGTGCAAAACATACATACAGACTGGCATCAAATGTGAGGAATAGCTAAGGATACTGTCAGATGTATTTAATTTATTAGTATTCTCCATTGCTGTAATCAATCTGGTGGGTGGTTGGTTGTTATGCTGCAGCTTTTCTGCTGCTTCTATTGACTGGCCCAGCATTGTGGTGGATTCAGTGCAGTTGCAGAACCCCACTGCATCTCCTCACTGTGCCACTCTGCCCTAAAATGATGGATGGCTCAGAGGACATTAAACAGCAGCGATAAGGCAAGAGCTACTGTAGTTCAGGGGATGTAAATGGGAGACATGGGTCAAAATATTATATTCTTTTGTGAAAAAGAGGAGGAAAGGAGAAACTGTAAATTTAAAGTAGTCAGAGAATATCAAAGATTGTGTTATTAGGTACAGTATATTTAAGCTGGTAATAAAGAAGCTCTAGTGGAGGAGATGGGACAATTTTAAAGCTATTATAAAACATTATCTATCAAAAATGATAGAAATGAGAGATGGCAAATACCTAAATGTATTATCAGACATCAGTGACAATTGCTTGGTTCAGCAAAACTCTTCCTAATTAAAAAATTGGACCACTGAGAAATTTGACGTCATTGATTTGTATGAGCTGGAAATAGATCAATGGTAAATTCACTGAAGTGATTTTTTTGTTAACTCCTACAGCCTAATCAGAGAAATACATTGAAACAGGCAACTGAAAGAAATTAGATCACCAAGTTATGTACAAAAAGGACTGCTTGGAACTACCAGATTTAGAATAAACTAGTTTTAGTATTAAACACTGTCTTTCAGCGATAAAAGAAGCAATTTTGGTCCCTTGTAACTGGCTTTGAGGCTAGAAAGTGAGCACATTGCTCTTCCACAGATTTTCGTCTTATAAGTACAGGATGTTTGTACATTTGAAACATCACAGACATGGCATGGCTACTGTCTTCTTTCTCTTAGTGAAGCTTAAATGAGAGAAGGGTGAAAAAAAAATCCCATCACACTCTATCTACACAAAACAATCAACACAGGTCTTCTTATCTCTAAACCACCTGCTCCTAAATTACAAACATCAACCCTGGTCCTTCACTTGACACCCCACTGTTCTTGGGAGCCAGGGACTGAGGAAGGCTCAGCTAAAACTGATCTCCCACCTGGGAATGGCTCCATGCTGGGATTTAGCACAAAGCCTGTATCTGGCTTGATTTATGGTGTTAATTGTTATGGCAGGTTTAGATTTAAGCTGCACTTAGGAAATTTACTAAGTAACATTCTAGGTGACATATGTAATGATGGTGGGCAAGTTCTCTCAAGAGCCAAATGGAAGAACATTATATTCCTCAACTTCTTCATTAGACACTGTCTGGATCTCAAAGAAAGCCAGAAAGCATGTGCTTGCAATATTAGAAGAGGATGGGTTTACATCCCCAGGGTAGGCAGAAGCCTTTTATTCAACATAGAGGACTCTGAAGAATCAAGTACACAGCTCTGAGGCTTCTCTTTCCAGGCCCAACAGCAAATGTCATAACAAGACCTTGCGTAAATTTGACAGAACACCTTTTCAATCCAATGTTGTCGTTCATATGTAATGACTGATATTGCTTCCTGTAAGACATACCATGGGGGCTTCCTGGGGCACGAGGCCTCTCTTCTCAACCGAAGGCATCAGACCCATCAACATGTCAGCAAAGCACAACCACGTTGCAGCAGCCTTGTCTTTTATGCTGCCATTTGCTTTCTCTGCCTGTAATCGTTCAAAGCTGTGTGTTCCTGTACCAGCAGCAGCAGGGTGACACCAAGCAGCAAAAACATTGTGCTGAACTGGACTTGCCTTTTCCCAGACATGCTCAGTAAGATGCCTGTGTAATTCCAAGGCGTGCATTCAGCAGGGTGCTTCGGAGTCCTTGTAGTCTCACCCCGTTTTATTGCTAAACAGCTGCCTTGATTTCAGTAGTAAAATGGGATTTATCTCATCTTAGTCCTAGAATTTCTTTCTCCTGGTGAAGCCCTGTTGTATATGGCAGGGAACTGTGAAAGAAAAGATGTGGTCATCATGGCCTACTGGAACCTCATTGCTGGTTGTGTGCTCATTAGTGATGTGTGGCCACACATCAGACTGATGCTACCCTGCCCTGCTTTGCTAGTTGATCAAAGAGTGTGAGAGTTCAAAAGCCATTAAATTGACTAGAGTTTTGTAGCTCAGAATCACACTGTAAAGGAGCAGGAGCTCCCTCTGCCACCCTGGGTAAGCAACTTAAAATCTTTGTGTCTTGTTCCACCTACTTGTGAAAATGGAAACACTACTACATCTCAAACCCGAAGCATTTAAGCATAAATGCTGTTTGGATTAGAAACTATAACAGCAGGAGCCAATAAGTATGTTAAACAGATACATAAAAGAGTAGACTACAAAAATATCAGTGGACCTAACACCAGTACTGGCAGCACAGATCTTTTCTGTCACAAATACCATCTTCCTTCCCTGCAGGTGAATCAGTCCCAAAACTTACTTCTTCTCAATGGGTGGCATATAAAGCAGTCAAGGAATAAACAAAACCTGGAAGTTTAGCTGCCATCAGACACAGTAGGGTGTATTTGTCAGGGCACATATTCATCCCACCATGTTGGGGTTTTTTTAATAGATTAGGACTGGTTTGTAACCCAGGAAATTTTCAAATTACTATACTGATACATACCCCCTTCCCCTTATGTATAATATAATCAGAAATAGAAAATAAGTACTGTAGGTAGGAGTAACCACACATAGAGTAAGATTAATTTTTCTGCTGCGTCTTGCACAATAAACCCAAACCTCAGAAACTGGTATTTGTCAAGAAGAGCCTGCCTAGCACTAAACAAGAATACAGTATATAGATTGTAATGGTCTCTTCTTGTACCCTATAGCAATGCATGCAGCCTTTTGCATATATCACTTTTTAATAACAAAACAAGGAACTATCAAGATTGCTGTAGATTTAGATACCACACAGGAAGAGCTGCAGTAGAAACAAGGAAAAATAAAGGTATTTTTAGTGAATGATGCATTGATGTTGGTGACCTGGATAAATAGGGACAATAGATCACAGAAAGCTCTGTCTCTTCAAGATGCTTTCCTTCCTCTTTCATCATCTTTTTTTTTTCCCCCCAGATTAACATCTGTGGGCAGCACTGTGAGAACAGCCCAACAGTGCTCAGCCTGGGAGATCCACACTGCAGAAATGCTTCTATAGCACTGCTCATGGCTTCTGGCTGACATTCTCCCCCTCTTTCTTTTTGTAACCTGACAAGAATATAAAGACAATGTTTATTTTTAAAACATCAAACCCATATTTTAATGAGTACCCTAAGCGTTGCTTTTGTCAGTTCAATGCCCTTGCCTGTGTTGCTTCTTTAATAGCTATAAACCATGTGTTTTTAGAGTGTTCTTGAGGAGTTTGTCAAGCACTGTGGGTAGGAATAGCTAAATGAGCAATGCAAAGTAAAAATATCTAAAAATCAGGAACACATACATTTTAGATTTCCAAAGCCTGTTTAAATTAGTGATGCCAGTCTCCTCCCAGTAGTTGCAGCTTTCTAGGAGGCTTTCTGCTAAACAGCCTACAGGAAGTCTGGGAACAGTGCAAGGGAAATTCCTATGTTTAGGTACATAGAAAAATATGCCTTTATGCTTAGAATTTTCTTTCTAGTTGAATAATAATTTAGCTGGATTGCATTCTGGTAGATAAGCAGATGAAAATGACAGAAGGGACCTTCCCCTGGCTGTTCTTATTCATGGAGACCCATGCAATCAAAGATACCCTGATCCAAATCCCACATCCTATAGGGCTGCAGTCTTTCTGCCAGGACAACTCAGAAAAAAATTGAGCTTCAAGCCCCCACTGCAACAAATGTACCTGTTGTGAAATCAATCTGTGTGGAATCAAGCTTCCAGAATAGTTTCCTAGCTCTGGAGGCAGAGCATTTTCACCTGTGGCTGTGTGCAGCAGTGCAGACAAACAGCTCTACCCAGTTAACTCTAATTATCCGAAGGTTGCAGGTGTCCCAAGAGACCTTAAAGTATTTCAAGATTCTACTATAATTTCTTTTACAGGAGGGACTTAACAGTCACAAAAATCCTTTCAATGACTAGCTTTGTTCATTTTGTAGGGGTTTATATTAGAATTGACTTAGGAAAAAGGCTGATCTATTCAGCCTGTCAGTGATTAAATATGTGGTACTCAGAGGCATAAGTAAATAAATGGCCTACTTAGTAGAGCATATACAAGATGAAAATACACAGAATATATCCAATAGGTTTAATTCTTGTGTAAAAGTAGCAGAATAGCTGAAGTCAGTTGCTGAAACTAATTGCAATACAAATGCTATTGGAATAAATGAATAAAAGTGATCAAAATGGGGTTTGTTTTTTTTGTGGTTTTTTTTCTTTTATCATCGCACGCAGCCTCAAGATGTGTCCTGCCTAAAATGCTGAAAAGCACGAAGAGTTCATCAACTACAATCAAAGCACTTTTATTACATGTCAATATTGCAAGTTGTAGACTCACCATAGAATTACAGGTTTGCTGCATCCACTGAATGCTTTCTGAATTAGCCATAATTGCCGAATCAGCTGTACTGATTTGAGTAGTGATGACGTGGTGATGTACACTAGTCCTTGCACATGTAATCTGAAGTTATCAAACTGTGCCTTTGCAGAGTACAGTATAAGTGGGTGTGTATATCTTATTTTTCTGTAGGTGTCATCTGTCTCTGATTCCAGCAGGACTAATTTTGAAAAAATGGGCTTAGCTGTTAAGAAGTACTGTATGTAGATCTAGCTAGTAGGATGTTTACTGTAGTATAACAATGCTTTGTTGTAGAGGATTGTAGTAGAAGAATGATGCTACAACATTATGAATACCATAAAACCTTTGATAATTTAACAAAACAGTTGTGTAACATACAAACTTCTTTTTTTGTGGAAGTAAAATTGCATTGTTACTATACAAATCATTAGGATTTCCTGAATGACTTTTCAGCATAAATAGCCTGCTAGAATTAAAAGGGAAAGCACTGGAGCTGTTTTGTATATAGCCTGTCACTACCATTGTACCAATGGTACACAATGCCAGCTCTGAAGATCCTATGGCCTGTCTCCCAACAGGTCACAAGATTCGTTCTGCCAGCTTTGATCTTAATAGATCAACACTGAAAAAGCAACTGGGACTTCAGAGAGCTGTCAGGAGCAAAAATTGCTGAGACACCTTTTAATGACCTTTTCCTATATTTGGACAAAAACTTGGTTCAGAACTAAGAGAAGAAGATTTCACCAGACAGTGGTAGGTGCAGCTACCCACAACAGGCAAAAGAGACAGAACAAACTAAATGTGTCTGAGCAGTTTGATGCCTTGGCCATTAAGCTGAACCTCCCAGTGCTTTAATGGGCCCCTCGGAGTCTGTGATTGGCCGCGTTTTGTCAGGATAGTCTCCTCAACCAATCAGAATGACCATAGGGCACCCTCAACTGAGGTATAAGTGGGGTCCTGCCTAAGAGCCACAGGAGTTGGTTCTTCATAGAGTAGTGGTCCCGGTTTTAGCAGCTGGACCCTCCCCTTAAACATTCCATCTAAGGAGCCTTCCGTGGATTGAGTCTCTGTGGATTGAGTGAGCCTCACGTTGCCTTTGGGTGAGTGGTATCTTGGGCATTCTGTTATGGGAGATTTCCCCTTGATGAGTGAGCATGTGCCCATTTTGGTTCGTCCTTCCTTAAGGTTTTGAATTAGTTATGTAGTAACTCTCAACAGTCATCTGAACTTGTATTTGGTCAGAAGGAGAGCTGGGCAACTGGTTGCAACAAACCAGTTTGGACAGCAGCTGTGGTTTGGTGTGTGGGTGCCTCCAGGACATTATTGGCATAGTCAGCAGGATGTTAACAGAGCAATTGCCACCGGTGCACAACTGAGCACTTTCTCCCTCGGATGTCAAATGGGCGAGGGAGAAGTGGTCCGACCATGTGGAGGATGTGGTGAAGCTGGGACAAGTCCCAGTAAGGTTTTGAAGTGGCACAGATTAGGGGGCTCTGCGCGTCATCCCGGGTACCTGTTTGTCTCAGGCCAGCAGCGCTCCGGGCTGTTAAGAGTCTAAAGCGCGGCACTAGGAGAGAGAATGGAAGAAAGGAGTGGAAGCAGGTGTTGTTCAAGCTGATACTGACTCAGACATAAGATTCCCCTCAGGGCTGTCCAAATCTAAAAGTGAATCGTGGGTGCAGACATGGATGGAGACATTTGGGGAGACCTTGTTGAAAATAGTCCTGATGAAACAGGGAATGGTGACGACCTCGGCAGAGCTGTTCTCCGATGGAGTGAGGTACGGGTGCGAGATGGGTTGGGCCGATAGGGGCAGCGAGCATGCGACAGGTTAGTTGCAAACCCTCACCCTGCGTGGGAGACTGAACTTTCCCGAGGCATACGGGATCTGACTTATGATCCAGCAAGGAATGGCCTGTGGTGAAAAGGGGCAGAACAGGGGGTCCCCCGGCAGTGCTTCACGGAATGCCCACCAGCCATTTCCGGGCACTGCTGACACTGCTGGAGGGGAAAACGAGAGGCCGGGAGGAGCAGGGGCAGCAACCGCAGTTGCTGGGCAACGCAGGACAGCGCAGTTAACCCTTTCACATATCTGCGAGAGGAACCGAAGGGGTCAAAAAATGCTAGACCAATGTCTGACCTCAATAGTAACAGCAAAGGGCTGTGGTTGATGGATGCATCCCATCCTATAGGCTCCAGGTGGCAATAGAAAGCAGACGTGGAGGGCGAAGGTAGGGGGGAAGGAAATAATCTGCCCTCCTTCTTGGAGAAAATTTGACACTAAAATTCAAATTGGTTATATTGGTCCAGTGAAACATCCCATGGAAAGATGTATTGTAGTGGGAGTAGAAGTGGTTTGAGGACTGACCGTGGCTACAGCTACTAGCCCTGCCACTGATGATCAGGCAGTTCAAGCCCTGGTGAAGTGGTTTAGCGTTCTACCTGCTTACAGAGAAAAAAAAAAAAATCTTAAAAGTGTAAATGTAGTAATTGCAGAGATTGTTGCATATAAAATACCAGGTACCAATAAACTGAAGAATGCAGTAGATAAACCTGAGTGAGTAATAAAAAGCAATCTCAGTGACAGGAATGCATTAAAAACCCCTTATAAAAGGAATCAATTATTTGCCCTTTCACAAGAAAAAGAAATACTAAGACACAAGCACAAAAAGCACTTAGTGTCATATAGCCATGATTCTAAAACAAAAAAAAAGGAAATAGCAGTTATTGGTTTTGCTTAGTTTTTATCAAACCCTAATACTTTTTCCTTTTTTTTAATTTTGTCTCCTACTTGTTTTATAGCTTAGTAGTAATACAGGACAGCTACAGAAATGAAACAACATACAGCATACAACATGAAAAATTCTTGGTAACACACATTCCTTTGTCCTAATGTTTTCTGCCGCAGAGAACTGCAGACACCTTTTATATTTTCATTGCATTTCTTGGACATTAAACAGTTATCTTGCTGGAACAGTTCACTGTCCCACTGCAGTGGGAAGTGCAGGAAGGAACAAAAAAGAATGCAAGTTGCGAAACTTCTCTCAGCATGATAGATGCAAAATGAAGTGTATGTGTTTATTCATGTTAATAATATTAATGAATATTAAAAATATTCATTTTAAATAATTTAGTATTTTATAATGTTGCTGCATTTATGTTTTTGTTAACATTTGTAGATTAAGTTTATGGTTTTGAGTTGAAAAGTAGGTATTTAAATACTGAAATGATCTTATTTTAGTTACTTGGACTGTTTATATGCTAGATTAAGAAGAAACACTTGGTCTTATCACAGCCCCTGTCCCAGAACAGTCATTCCTCTCTGGATGTCATGGGGATAACAGTTTGATTAGTGTTTGGAATCTCTTTCCCAAGCACTTAAGGGTAAATGTGGCAAAATTACTAAGTTTCCAGTAATAAAATAAGAACTGCTTGTAGATTGAAACATTAAATGTTCATTGAAAATGCTGCAAAATTTTGTGTTCCCATGCTGTTTATTTGTTCCTCATACTTTTAATGGTTCAGAAATTCTTCTGAACCATTAAATTCTTCCAATTCTTCCACTTTTGAGTGGAAGGCTGTACAAAGGACTTTTATATTAGATATTCATACACTTCGAGCTGTTTTGAGTTTTACTACTACTAACATTTTTACTTTCTTCCTGTCCCGTGTCTTATTGAGTGTATGAGTTGGGAGATCTATAACTTGTCTGTCTACTCGTTGATGCACACTAACAGGAAAGTTGTCAGAAGTTAAATTCATAACTACAGCCTGAAACTTACCTTGTCACTATCATACAGGGAAAGACTAATGCAGACATATTCACCAGATTTATGGACTTATGTTAATCTATTTCACTAGCATTTGAAGATTTCTAAGAGTATAATATGTCCTTGATACCCAGGGAGAGATTATTGCCTGTCACAGTTTGTGGTTAAATATACTCCAGTATTACCTGTCATAGTTTGTATTTCAAATACATTAAGTTTAATATTACAAACTAGTGAATTATAACACATATAGATCCTGAGCTCAACTCTTCAGGTAATGAAATATAGTGTCATCTCAGTGGTGTTATGATTAAGGGTGAATGTTTGTTAAAGCCATGACTTTACCAAAGAAAGTGGTAATACTTTAAATTTTCAGTATATTTTGCGGCCAGCTATTAGCTTAGCAAGCTCTCATTATGAATGCCTGCAAGTTTCACTTTATACATGCTCAGTGTAGTGGGATAAATGTTTGCAATTATAAAAATACTTAATTGCAAAATACAATTTATTTAGTGTGCTTTTTCCTTAATTTTCTATTGAATATGTTAATATTAATTCATTTTTTTTTTCCAATCTGTTATCTTTAAAAATAAGTTAACTGGTATTTTCCAGTGTGAAGCTAACCTGTGAAAGGGCCTTTCTGCTGGCACATGCATACTCAACCATATAACAGGATGAATTAATATTAGTTTGTCAACACACTGTGCATATTGTACTGATTGCTGTATGCAGTCCCTGTGTTCTAAAGAATCATTGAGTTTAATTCTATTCCACATTCTGTGAGATGGTTTTGCTTGAAGATTAAACTTGCATATATATGAAATGCAACAATATACATAATACAGGCTAAACAACAATCTCTGCTCTAAAGCTTCATTCTTAAAAATTAGCTTGCAGGGAAGTAATTTAGCCAAATGAGAAAATGAATGTTCTAAAAAAGACCAATTTCCTATTTTGACAAGAAAAAAAAAAAATTTAAAAATCCCTGATTTATATAACTCATGGTTGAACAGGAAAGATGTGCATGTGTTTCTGGACATTCAACTGATAACTAATTGATAAAGGAAGTTCCAGTATGATGTAATTTGCCTGAAGTTTCTGTCCCCTACACCTATTTGCCCTTTTCTGAAAATGTTGTGAAACATTAATGACTTAATGTCTGGAATCAGTAGTGCCCAGTTAGTCACTGTTGCAGGAAGGATCATCCATTTTTCATTGGGTAATGCAGAAAGCATATTTCATTTCTCCTAGGCACAAATCTTCCCAGTAAACCATCCTTTCCATTTAGCTCTTTTCATGTGGGAGGGGAGCATGTTGCAAGGGAGCTGAAGGGACAGAAATGAAAAAATTATATGAGATTTATAACATGAGCAATGTGTCCCCATCACTAAATTGCCCTTTGGACTAGCATTACATCTTCTGGAAGACCTGATAATAATATTTTAGATTTCAGTTACAAAATCCATTATGTGTACTTCTGATATTGCAGTACCTCCCAGGGATGTAAAAATAGAAATGGCAATGATCAACTCCCTTTCTCAAGGGAAAAAACAAACAAACAAACAAGCTGAGTTACCTGATAAAATAAATTTATGTTAATTGTAGTGGTGATTAAGTAGATGCATCCTGTGACAGGAAGTTGATATAGGGAAAGAGTTGAAGTAGTGTTTTTGCTTATATGTGATTGCAGTGAGCTGCTGCTGTGCTGCATCATCTATAAGAAATACTTGACTGGTTTATGATTGTTTAGGACTCTTGGTTTTCTATGGTAACAGAGCTGGCAACAGATGATGTATAGCCTCAGCTATTTCATTATACACACCTACCCTTTCTGTTATTTTGAGCCTTAAAGCTATTTTAATGACAGTGTTGCTGTTTGCCTACAGCAAAACAAAATAACTTCTAGTAATTATATTTTTAAATTTTTTTCTGATGCTTAATTTAAAAAAAAAACAGGTATAATCACATGCATCAGGGGGTGTATCTGTGGGGGCAGCATGTACATGTCCTTTCTGATCCATTAGTGGTCCTTTTCCACCCATCACCTTTCCAGACACTCCTCCCAAGACTGGAGCATTGCAGAGGGTTGTGACTCAAATGCAAGACCTGACACTTGGCCTTGTTGAACCTCATGGTACTGGCCTCGGCCTATTGATACAACCTGTTCAGAGCCCTCTGTAGAACCTTCCTATCCTTGAGCATATTGACACTCCTGCCCGGCTTTGTTTTAACTGCAAACTTACATAGGATGCCCTCGATACCCTCATCCAGATCATTCATAAAGATATTAAACAGGCCCCAGTAATGAGCCCAGGAATACACTGTGACTGGCTGCCAGCTGGACTTCATTCACAAGCTATTTGGTCCTGGCCATCCATCCAGCTTTTCAGGAAGTGAAGAGTATGCCCATCCAAGCCACGAGCAGCGAGTTTCTCCCGGAGAATCCTGTGTGAGATGGTATCGAAGTCTTTACTAAAGTCCAGGTAGTCAACAGCCACTAAAGCATTGAAATAGTCTAGGGTTTGAATTAACTTGGAAGGAGTGCTTCTGTAGAATTCTAGAATAGTTTGGGTTTGAAGGGACCTTTAAAGGTCATCTAGTCCAGCCTCCCTGCGGTGATCAGGGACATCTTCAGCTAGATCAGGTTGTTCAGAGCCCCATCCAACCTGACCTTGAATGTTTCCAGGGATGGGGCTTCTACCACCTCTTTTGGAAACTAGCTCCCGTGTTTCACCATCCTTATAGTAAAAAAACGATCTTCTTTATATCTAGTCTGATGTAAGCAAGTAGATGAGCTCAGGAGAATTCAGCTATTTTGGAATAATGTTTCACACATTGTTATTTCAATGGCCTTAGACCTATGTTCAGATTTTTCACAGAGTCTGATTTTAAGTTTGATCATTAAGCTTACCCTGGCCTCCAATCCAAATCTGAATGTTACCATCCTTACTGACTGTAAAGCATATTTCTTCTTGCCTCTAAGTGGAGGCAGTTTTTTATTATTGTCTTGTGTGAGTTAGTAAACCAAGAGGGAGACACAAGAACATTTGTGAAGCTGACAGGTATTTCTCTGTATCCATACTGATTGCTTAAAAAAAAATCTCTAGAACATCTTATGAGCAAGTGTGTATTCCCTTGTGCAGGCCTATACCATGTGATATTTATCATGGTGTATTACAGCTGTGAATACAGCCCGTATTCTGCAAGCAAAAATAAATACTGAGGTAGCTGTGAAGCTAATACCAGGTGTTTTTCTGAGGAAATGAATGGATCATAAGACCAATTTTGTAATAATCACTTTTTTTTCCCCATCAAGATATATGCGAGTGCAATGTGCTTTGAATCTTATCCACCTTTTAATGACACAGTGCAATTGTACAGGTGGACACTTTTCTGGTCCTGGAAGAAAAAGGGTTAAAACTCCACTGTGTCTTGACTGCAGCACAGCACTCTCTATGATCCTCTCAAGGGTGGCCAAGAGAAGCCTGGGGAGATGGTGAGAAGTGCTCTTCACAGTGGTGCAGTGAAGGTTGCTTTCTTTGTAGGAAGATAAACCTTTTCAGTTATGTCATGGTCTGTATGACTCTAACTTGGACCCTGTTGCTGAGATAATTGCTCCAGAATTTGATGCAATATAGAAGTTCCTATTTTAAGAAATGCTGTGCCTTTCTCCCTTTTCACCTACATTAAGGGCTTTTTGTTCCAGTTGAAACATTAGCAATTTACAGAGCAATAAATGTGAAAAATCCTGAGATTTAAATGATGATTGGTGCTGATTCTGTAATAGGAACTTAGAAATATCTCAAAGGCAATTTCCTCACTTACTTGATTTTTTTTCTTCAGTAACTCCATTGCAGTGATAACTCTTTACTGGTTCTTCTATTAATTGTCAACATTCTAAAAGGACCCTTTTATTCTTTGGCAATTTTCTTGGTCATTGTTCTTATATTATTATTGTTGTATATAACAGTAAAGTATATCCTCTGCAAATGACATGGATGATTGGAATGTTCCATGTGCTTTCCCCATGCTAATGCCCCTGTGGCATTTAGCAGCTCTTGAATGGGATTTTTCTTTATTGTTTTCTCCTCTTAACTGAAGAATTGTTTCTGGTGATTGGACTCTGATGGGGGCTGCAAGTTTATTAATTCTTTCTTCAGAAAGGCCATATGTGACCTACAAAATTCAGTGTTATTTGAGGATTTATAACATCTCTTTTGAAACCCAAATCAATAACTTTACTTTCATACCAGTAATAAGCACTTTGCTGTGATGAAATAGAGCTCAGGTTTAGTGGGCTCCAGCAGAATTCCATCTCACAGACAATTTGCTATTAGACATCAAAGAGACATCCTGAGTGTTGCCAACAGAATGAATGAATGAAAGTGGGACACCTGCCCAGAGCTCCTTCTAAAAATTATGCAAAAGCAGAGTGCAACCTGTTTCCATAGTTCAACACAGCAAAAATAACTTCTGACTAGTCTATTTGATTATTTTATTACTCGTCACATTTAATGTACCATACCAAGTTCTTTCACAGTGAGTATCTTGACTTTTGTTCATGTAACAGGGAATATGTATAAAGATTTGGCTATTTACTATTCTAGCTATGGCATATAAGCCCCAAAGGGAAGTATATATATCACATGAAAAGTGTAATCAAAGCCAAGCAGTCTGACCTGTTGCTGTTTGATGCATTTTGCTTCCACTGAAAGTAAAATAGAAATGTTAGCAATGTCAGTGGTGTGTTCATGGTAGAAGCTTGATGCTCTATCTAACATGGCAAAATGTAGTTACATTTCTAAATTCACTCATTCTTTTTTTTTTTTTTATTTTTAGCACATATATAGGTAGTGTGTATATATATAATAATGGAAACATTAAAACGTAATTTACTAAAGGAAGAAATAATCTTTACTGTATGTCCTTCTCTGCCTTCCTAATATCAGTTAGGAAGTATCAATTGTCTAGGGAGTGAAAAGGGCTATTTTAATAAAATAAAACCTCTTTCTTGATTGGAAAAGCACTCAACTGGAACCAAACAACATATAGTGAAGTCTGGATTGATTTCAGTGAAAGCAGACGTGACTGCAGCAAAGTCTGAGCAAAGAAGGCATCTGGTTTAGACACCTTTTGGAGACAGCTGGGGACATGTCTTGATGGACCCGGGAACTTGATACTGATTATCAGCTACCACAGGTAGCTGTGAAAGGTTCTACTGAACAGTTCTTTCTGGAATGCCAAAATACTGCCTTGGAAACAGAAATGAAAGGCAGGGGTAGGGAGAAGATACCATTTAGCTTTGGGTAAATTAAATTAATGGTAAAATACAGATAAAGTCTGAAATAGACTGATTTTTACTGAATAATACTATAATACCCTCTGATAATCCAGAAAAGAGAGTTCAAATTATGGGTTTAATTGTTTTATTAGTCAGCAATGAATATTTTAGAAGTTGTGGAAATAAGTTTTTTACTACTGCTAAATAAATATATTTTCTTTCCAGGATACATTTATTATTCAATCATTTTTAATTATCCTGCACACAATAAACATATATAAACAACTATAAAGCCTTTCCTAGAAATAGTTTTCAAATAACAGGAGTTATAAGGTTATACTTTATACTTGCAGTATAGGTAAAGAGGCTATCTATTGAAAGTTTTGAAACTAGATATGGTAAAAATTAAATAGATACTAAAAGCAATACATAAAGGTTTTGGTTTTGTTTGTTTGTGTTATAGCAAGAAGAATAAACACCGTATTTTGAGAAATGTTCATGTTAGATCCTGTAGTAGAATAATCACTAGTTTTATTAAGATCAGTGCATTATTTTTTTTTTTTTATTTGTAATACCATCTGTGATACCTTTTGTATATTGAAAATCTGGAAGAAAATCAGGATTCTTGCTTCACAGAGAGTGACAGGAATACTCCTGAAAGCTGACATTAAGAGATTTCCAGTAATGAACAGCAAATAGACACACAAAATCCCACATATGTTGTCTGCCACTTCAGATGGCAAAAGGAAGATTTTAATTTTTTTGGATTCTAGTGTGTAATCTTCAGAATAGTGATTTGTTCTGTGCTACAAAGACAAACTAAAATCAGCAGAGATTTTTATTTCTGTTTATATGTATTGGAAAGCCAAATATCACAATTAGCCTTTCTGTGCTAAGGTAAAAACCCCTTGCTTTTTCCTACCAAATATTAGTAGCCTGTGGTTAAATATCACAGTGTTCAGGTCATAATGACAAGAGAACAAGCATTTGGTAGAGAGCTGCATTGCATTTGAACACGCCAACTTCCTGAATTAGTAAACTTGAAGGTTGTAAAGGAACTCTGGCCTTAATAAAACCAGAAATGTTTATTTCTCAGCAAATAACTGAGATATGCAAATCTAAGCAATATAAAAAACAATGTCCAATAAATATGTAAGCAGAATTCTCTGCTATGTTCTTAGCATTTCCTTGATTACATCACATTAGATTCATTGTCAGGGATATAACTGGAACACAACAAGTATATGACACCTCTAATTTAGTTGTTTATCACCGTTTCAGATCTGTTCTTTCCCCGGTGCCTAATTACCATTAGAATAAGAAGGCATGATACATAATGAGGTATTGGAAAATACCTCCTCTGAGCTTTGCTAAAGGTACTAATATTTATTGAAATATGCTTTATGTTTTCTGAGGTACTTTTACTTCTGTACCACTGCAGACTGAATAAATTTTACTGAGCAAAAGTCCCCACGGAGTCTGATAATGAATACATTTTTGCTTTAAGCACAATTGAAAAAGAACCAAAAATAGCTTCCATCTTTACCTGGAGTGACAGCATTAATATTCAGTCCCTTTTTCTTCAACTTCACACTATTCTGTTCATGCCACTGGTAACGTATGGGCTTTATGTCTTCTGAAAAACTAACAGCAATGTTTTAAACTGTTCTAAATGGGGAACATTTGCCATATGCCATAAAAGAAGTCATTGGCCTTGTTATTTGAATTGAGCTACTGTACATTAGTTGCACAGTATTGTTGCTGGAGCCCTGAAAACCCTTCAAATATATTTTTTCCTTAATTTCATGGTCTACACTTCAAATATAAAATAGCTCTGAAAATGTACTTTTCTATAAAACAATAGAAGTAAGACAGCATTTGGGGAAGATTTATATTATCAGGGATCCACATGAACATACCTGTAATTTCAATTGCTGCCCTGGGAAATGTGTTTCCAGAAAGATGGTTTAACTGGTTGACAGGCAATTACTCTTTGAAAAATGTAGACTAATTAGACAGTTCTTCTTTGTCATAGATATTCAGGTATTGTTCTCTGCAGAGTGGCACACCAATAGACACATTGCCCCATTTATAGTCTGGTGACAAGGAAAAGCTTTTGAGACAAATTGCAAATGCTGATATTATTTAGAAGACACTTTAATTTATCAAGAATTAATGTTACTTTAATTACTTTGGAAAAACATAAACTTTAAAAACCAAAAAAACTTGCTTGTGTTCCTAGGCAATGGTTCTGCTGCCACCAGTGGTGCTATTCACATGAATCAAATGCCTTTATGCTACAGAGATTTTTCTCCAGATCTGTGGGTGGTTCTCATTTATTCTGAAATAGAAACTATATTGCTATATCTTCTCACTTTTCCTCCTCTGTGAGAAGTATAACAGGAAGTCAAGAGCTGAATTTTTCATATTTTATTTTTGCTATGGTTCAGCTCAGGCCCATAGGACCCTTCCAAACATGGGGTGCATTTCACTTCAGAGTATATTACCTGTTAAGCAATTGTCACCAGGACTAGCTGAACACCTATAATACTTGCCTATAAATGGAAAGCCATATCATTTATTGAGTTATGGAGTAGCCTCATAGGCTAAATTAGGATCACAGAGTTGGGTGCTAAGGACACCTTTCTGTAGTAATTTTATTCCTACATTTACAGGTTGCATGGGAACTGGGACTTGTGTCAAGCTCTATATAATGACACTTTGTAGTTGCTGCAGATGATTTTCAGTGAAAGAAAAATGGGCAAAGGTGAAGAAGAACTAGCTCATGACGTCAAGATGGCATTTCAAGTAATTGCCAGAGCTAGTTTGATTATTAACTGCAGTATCTTGCCTGCTAAAGTGCCTTAAACAGAACAATTTATGTTTACAGAAGTTTGATTCCTTGGTGAGACATAGAAGGTTGAAATAAACTCATATTTTGCCTTCCAGTTCATCATCAACATTTTGTACAGGCTTAATACTAGGATGAACCATTTAGGTCCACTGAAATAAGTCCTTAGAATCAATTTTCCATCTGGAGTAACTTCTTGTTTCCATGGGAGAGTCAAAGATTACCTAGTAAATAATATCTAGTAAATATGACATATTTCCTTGCTAAATTAATGTTAAGATATGAAAATGTTGAGCTAGGCATAGTCTATAAATATTAATAGAACTTAGTAAGAATATTAATAGAAAAAAAAGTACCAGGTTCACTAGCAGTAATGAAATCCATATGAGCTGCTTGGCAATAAAAAAAAACCCGTTAGGTTGAATTAGTTGCCAAAGTTCTTTATTTCCTAGTCTATCCATACAGAATTACTATTGAATAGCTTATTTTTCAATTTCTTTATCAAAAGAAATGAAGCAGGGTCTGAATTGAACATCCAAATCCAAAACTGAACATCCAAATCTTCCCTTATTCCTCTCTCTGCACGTTCTGTCTCGTCTCTTGACTGTGCACCCCTGCCAGCCCTGCACGTGCCACAGCACAATTAAACTGTTTCTCCTGGCAGAGGGAAAGGGTGATCATCTCCTGAGATGCTAGCCCTAGTGATGGGCTTCATCACTTTCAGCTATGAAAGCAGAAGGCTGTACCATAATTTGGAAGTGATCAGAGAAGTGGCTGGAGGCTGTGGCAGCTGCAGCCCTTTATCTGGAGCATGCTGTGGTTGGCAGGGAGCGTGCAGCTGGCGGAGATTGGGGACTGGAACACAGAATTGAAGTTTACTCTGTAGCACTTTTGATAAAAGGCTGTGTGGAGACAACTACAGCACTGAAAAAGGTTCAATCCCTTTTCTATGTGCATGTCACCAGGGCATGGCATTGTTTTCAAGGATGAGCATACTTGTGCAGGTTTTGCTGTCACAGAAACACAAACAGCTTTTGTGTCCACTCAGTTTGTCCCCTCATGTTTTGACTGTCACTGGGATGGATGAGATTTAGCCAGTAATTCCCTGCATTTCTGGCTCTGATTGGGTATGACTTTCAAATATTATTTTTTAATGAATAAACAAGAATACGCTGTCAAACAAAATGGAGCCCCTTGTCTCACCCAGTTGATTATAAATCAGTGCACAATGATTTATTTAATCAGATTATATTGTTGACCAGCACAGCCTGTGACATTTCAGAGCTCTGTTTTTAATGTAATAAACATGACTTTATTCTTTCCATATACAGTACAATGCCAGTACAGCTCTGATGCACACTTTTTCTTTGAACATTTTTGAACATTGTCTTTAGAAAATGACAGACAGCCACATTTTCCCCAGAAATGATAGCACATAGAAACTGCAAAATGATTTAATCATTTCTACCAGAGATGAGCAATATGATCTCCTTTGGTGCTTGAGCAATTTTGCCAGTATTAATTAAAGAGATTTTAATTAGATCTTTAGGAATTACTTTGAGATAAAAGAAAACATAATTTCTTGATTAAATTTTTGCATAATTAAGTTCTATTTTGCAAATCCTTGTAACCTACAGCTCTTCACTTGTAAGCTAAAAGGATGGATGAATAGTACAAATAAGATGATTTGGCCATACAAATATTCTTACAATTAGTTTTAAAAGTCCAGGAGCCTGAAAGTACTAAATCAAATGTAAACTTTAATCCTCAATTTGTTCTGTTGTGTACCCAACATCATTATAGGGTTTAGGGCAATAAGTTCCTAATTTCTGAGGTGCTAATTATGAGCAATTAAATGGCAAAAGGTCTATTAATGTAACATGTAGGGAACAAAATCCAGGACATGATTTTTTAAAAGCATGTACAGAATTAGTTTTATTCTCCTTACATAAATGCAATACTTCAATCAAAAGGATTTTTAATGACATCTTGGAAGGTACAAAAAAGTGTAAATCCTTGAGTTGTCATTGGCATCAAATGGAACATAACTACCTCAAGACCACTTTATGTCTTTGAAAATGTTTCTACCAGCTTGTAAACAAATCTGCCATCAGGAACAGATAGAAAATGAGAGAAACTGGAGGGGCCTTAGCATTGGGTAGCAGAGCATTTCCTTCAGGATCCCGCCATGCGACCATGGGTACATAGAAGTACAGACCATCTACCCTTCTGGCTGCCCTTGTAAGAATGAAATTATATCCATCTGTAGACATTTCACTGACATAATTTGAAAATGCTTGTCTGGAAGTATTTAATTTTAATGTTGTGATGCATGAAGGTTTAAGAGTTTGATGCTTGCCTGCCAGAGCTTAGGTTTCTTTGCTCAGTTCTGAGTTTGCAACTGAATTGATGACAGCAGTGTTGGTAAAGAAGGTATTTCACTTTTAAAAAATATTGTATGTGATATTAAATTAATTAGCACAGACATTTATTATTCAAAGCGAAGTTTCAAAGTAAGTTTTTAACTTAACATGCTTACAGTCAGCTTGGTCATCATTAGTTCATTGAAATGCTCACTTTCGTTAAGCAAGATATCTATGTTATGAGATATGATTATAATGATGTCAGCATTTTTTTTACTTGGAGGGTGTCCATAAAGCAAATGAAGCTTGCATGTAACCATTGAGAGAATTGGATCTATCGCCTTCACTGACAGATTTATTGTTTCTGCATACATCCATTCTACTAAACTGTGTGTGTTGAAGTATGTTATTTTCCCAGATGTGCAACAGATGTTCTAAAACATCAGCTCAAGTTTTATAAATGGCATAATTCAATTCTAAATCATGTCAGAAGTACTATTACTGCAGTGCTAAGAAGGATTTATGTGTCTAAGAGTAAATAATTAATAGAACAGTTGATACACAGGGAAGATTACACTGGTTAAGAGTACATGATAGATGATACCAAAGCAAATTTTTCCTACAGACATCATGTTTAGAGCCTTTGAAGGCTGTCAGGGGTGAATTGGTTCTGGTTTTAGCTCTTCATTTCCTAATATATCTCCTTGTCTTCTAACAATTCACCTCTGTCAAACAGACATGAAAGGTACATCATTAAATTGAAAATATAGAGAAGCAGCTGAGTCAGTATCTGTTACAGGATTTATTCCCCTTGCAAAAATATGACTTTATTTTGCTGTGCTTCCACTTCACATGGCAAGGTTGGTGTAGTGTTTCTAACTTAGATGCATACACAAAAATGCCTCAGCTAAAACTCAACTAATGTAAAGCACTACAGAAATCCACTTCTAGCCAATTCCCTTCACTCTTATTGCAAACTCAATTTGGAATTGCCATGGACAGAGATTACTTTACAGAAGATAAGAACTAATTCTCATATAGTTTTCTTCTCCTATATTTCTGTCACATAAACATATGTAAAAGATTCTTGCTGAAAGGCTTTATGTTCTGTGAAATGTTAAACAATGGGCAGACATAGTATCTCTGTGAGGCTGTCTTTTTATTGATTGGTTTTGGAGCAAAATGTTCCATCTTGGTTAAAAAGACAAGACAGTTTATTGAAAATATAAGCTGTTGGGCTGTTCTTCCCCTCAGGAGGCTGCTGTAATAGGTCTTTGCCCAACCAAGACTTCAACATGTGCAGAAGTTATTATTCAGTCAATGTAGTTTTCATGTAATGCTTTTTGTTAGAGTGTCTGCTGATTTAAATAAAAAATAAATAAAAATAAAAAAAGATTGATAATTAAAATAAGTTTAGATAGTGAACAGGGCTGCCTGTTTGGCAGGTGTATGGTCTTCAGTGAGAATTCAGTCTGTGTCCTGGTTGTAGGAAGGAAATAATTTTTGAGCTACATCCAAATATACTCTAAAGCTTGTGATGAGTTTTACCCTTAATTAACGACACTTTCACTTCAGACAATTGCATGTGATTGCTTTTACACAGCAAATCAGAAAAAAATTTTGAGAAACCAGTTTTGGACATATTTTGGCCAGTGAGAACATAATGAATGATTTCCAGGAAAATACCTGTTCTGTGAAATACAAAGTTAATCTGGCCTACATATTTGTCCACCTTTATTCAGCACATTTTTAGCAGTTAAAAGTAGTTTTTAAAAATAGTTTAAGTAACAAAGATGTGGGCTGGATGTTTTTGTTTGCTTTGTTTTTGGTTTTTTTTTTCCTTCCTTCTCTGTCATTCACATGTTGACTCAAAATGGACAATTCTTTGAAGTGAAAAGCCTTCCTTGAAGTGTTTGGTGATATTATATAAGAAGGCCACCATATAAAAATAGAACCTGTCATATGTGTCAGTGAACAGCCTGTCAGAAAACCTGTTCTTAGTTATAAAGCAGAATGAGATATATAATAAATACTTCCCACACATTTTTTTCATCTTGTTTGCTCTAAAAACAAAAATAATTTCTATTTTTAGAAATTAAAACTGAACCTATAAATCTCTGTATTCAGATGTCTGAAAAAAAAGGTGTTGGTGGTGACACAAATCCATGTCAGGTTTCCTATGCATCTGCTGTTTCTCAGTGCTTACACCAGCAGCAATGACTCCTTCTCCTTCTTCTAGGACTTCACTTCTTCCCTCCTCAAATAAGCAAGCTAAGTGATTTGAACTGCTACTAGTGTCAGTGCTCTCAGGCTCTCTCATCTCCATTGGTGACTTCATGCCATGGTGTAAATCAGTGATATTTTGATTCCACTCTGTACATACCATAGGTAAATCAAGCTGAATTTTGTAGCTTGAATCTTATCGTATCTCCACTAAAGGGCTCAATTAAATTACCAGCTATTTTTTTCCAGTTACAGACAGATTAGAAGAGAGGTAAAGATGATTGGTTTGTGTTTCTGTGTCATTCGTAGACAGCAGATGAATACATTCTTCAATTAACATTCTTTTCCATGCTCCTTTCCTTGGAAATTGTATTGCCTGTGCAATTGGAGAGGCAGAAATCCTACAGCAATATGGTTGGTGACTATATAATTAAAAATCATGTCATGATATGCAGACATAGAGGAGAGAATATATTGTTGCCAAAATAATTTTAGTTCTGGAATTCCTTAGCTTTTCATGTCTGATTTTACCTTTCTCACCCCAATCTTTTCAGCAGTCTTCCCCCCATCTCCACTTTAAAAATTGAGTCTTCTGACTTTCCTATATTTATCTATGTTCATAATGGGGGATTACTGGGCAAATGGGCAACTCCCACCCTAACCTTCATTATTTATTTTGTATCATAAGATTCTTCCTTGAATTGATGGCATGAAGCAGCCTCCTGAATAGAAAGTTAACATCTCTGAATACTCGCTATATCCTTGTAATTTCATTTAAAACAAAAACTTTTTTTTTTTAATGTTTGTCAGCCTCTTTTATTTAAACATTGGGTTTAAAATTTAGCAAGTCAGGATTTGTGTTAAAATAAGGTTGGTTTTTAAGTACAAAGGCAGTTATGAAACATCAAAGCATATATCAAAAATTGAGCTTAAGTTATGTGCTAGTACCCATGTAGTAGATATCATCATGGCAAATATGCTGGCATCTGCTTTTGTAGAATTCTTTGCACTTTCAGAATAATCTTTAAAGGTTTTTGGTTAAATCATTTCAGCATAAGTTTTTACCTCTGGGTATAATTGTTCTTTCTGCTCCAAGTGTGAACCCAGCTATATTCTTCTGAGATTAAGGAAATTATCATTGAAGACAACATAGACAGATGACTACCTTGTGTGCTATTTTCACTGTGCTACTTAAGTCTCATAGTAATTTGATGTCATAGTTCAACCATGTCTTTTTTGTTAACAAAACAGGAACAACAATTCGTCTTCAACCCTCACCATATGGCAGAGATATTGATATGCAAGAAGGCATTAGTCAAATTAGCATTTTCTGCAAACCATGCTCATCTGTGTAACTGATTCAATAATTAGATGTGTTCTTTCTTGTCTACATTGAAACTTATCATCTTTGCTAATTGAAAATGCTCAGGCTCCCTTTGGCAATTCCATGAAGGGTGAGTAATCTAGTTGGGGGAAGTTGTTGGGTTTCTCTTAGTGTTTTCTTTTCTGCTGACAGTTGCTTTTTGGACAGATGGGGGAGTCCAGAGCTACTATACAATAATTGAGAGCTTTTCTTTACTCCTGATGCAGTGAAGACTTTTTATTATTTTAATGAAACTGTTCAAGAATGGGTGTGTTGTTGAAATTATTCTTCTTCTTTTAGAGTCATCCTTAAAGTATTTTTATATTTTTACACATGTGAAATTGAATCAACCCACTTTACTTACATATTCTGAGCTGTCTTGTCTTATGATCCATGTGGTTGTGTGATAGATGCATGGCTTCGACAGGGTTACCTTGCTGCCCTGCTCATCAAAATGATTTATTCTCAGGGCAAATACTGCCTTTCTCCTTCT
This sequence comes from Ceyx melanurus, assembly GCA_024611195.1. Lineage (NCBI taxonomy): Eukaryota > Metazoa > Chordata > Aves > Coraciiformes > Alcedinidae > Ceyx > Ceyx melanurus. The sequence continues at coordinate 54,148 of JANHGL010007718.1, read as the reverse complement.
ATTGAGAATATCTGCTTTTGAGCCTGCAATCCCAAAGTCAGGAACATGGTCTGAAGCATGGAGCCAGCCATTGAGACCCCACTAAGATAATTCTATTGTAGAACTATTTTTTTCATGAAGGAAGAAGATGAGAAAGTGTCTGTCATCTTGGGGTCAAGCCTTTACATTTATCAGTGCTCAGCATTCATTGAATGTAAGCTTCTGCAGAAACTAGTTCTGACCTGCAATGGCCCAGGTCCCACGGGCCAGGCACACACCGGTGTCATGGCTCTCAAGTGGCTGATAGTTCTTGGAGATACCAAACTCCACTCAGCCTATGGACAGGGAAGTATCCTCAGTTGATGCTGCCATTTATGTAGGATGAGTCTAGGTCTAAGTTTATGTGAGTTTTAATTCAGTACAGACATCATCTTCACTAGTTTTCTATTTTTTTACTAGGCTTTTATTCCAACTCAAGGTACTTAACAAGAACTGGGTAATTTAACATGTCCTGTGTTTAGGTTGTAACCTCAGGCACTGACTGACACAAAACTCATGGGCACCATCTGCAAAAAACCTGTGGATTGTACTGTGAGTTGAGACACATGGAGCCAAGGTTCTCTTCCTGTTTCCCCTCTGCATTTGAAGTAGGTGACTGGAGGCTCATGTAGCAAAAAGCTTCAGGAACTAATGCTGGCTCCTCCATGAGCAATCCAAAGCAAGATAAAAACCTGAATTTCCAAACACATTCTTTTGCTCTAATCTCTTCTTCCTGAGATGCAGTGGGTATGAGCTGCTATGTATCCAAGTAATCAATGTGTTGTCTTTTCTCTCCTGAGTGAAGAAACAGTAAGTTAAGAAACAGACAAATGGGAAGGTGAACAGATGAGGATTCACAGTATAATTTAGAAGTATCTTTAAAAAGACAATCTGTAATCCAAAACTTGATGAGTTTCTCCTTCTTGTTTTGCCATTTGAGGAATTTTTAACTGCCTGCCTCTCCTTGTTTCCAAATGTATGCATTTTGCATTGTCCTCCAGTATCCTGCCAGTAGTCTCAGGTGCTTACAAACTTATTAAATGTAAATTTGAAGCTAAAGTCCATTTCACAAATATAGATTTTCTCCTCTGGGATTGTGGTGACTGTCTTTTTCATTTTGCAAATGCTTGTTGTTCTACTGCCTTTCTGTTGTTATCTGGATGGAGTATGTAGCTGACTGAATGTGTAGAAGTAAAGTCCTCTTGGATATGCGTTATTCCTCTTAGTAACAAATGTCCTTTTTTTCTTCTCATTTAGTCCTAATGTCTTATAGACTTTCATTAAATAAATGGTCCCATTTAAAAGCAGAACACAACCTAAAATATAACAGTCCATTACAGCCTTTCCTCTTTGCTACAGATTTATCTAAGCTGTTTAGTTCCTATTATAACTCCACTCAGGAGCTTCATATGCCCTGTTTCTCCTCCGTTATCTTACTTATCTTTCTGAGAACATAAGGTACAAAATGATAATTCACTCTCCTGCTGTCTACCTCCTTCCAGGCTGTACCACTATCTGTATCCTCCACGGCTCAGAGCAATTCAGTAGTCAATTGCGTTTATTAATTTATACATAGCAATCACATTTGTTTCCTGCAAACCACTGGGTATTGAATTCATTGCAGCAGTTACCCAAATGCATGCACAAGGGAGGTTATGAATCAGGCTGTGCTTCAGCCTCTGCCCAGCCTAGTTCCCAGGGCAAAGCGGTGACAGGGGCAGTTTTGCCGAGTTGGCTGATATCAGGAGAACTTCCTAAGAAGGTTTGTTATCTGCTGCTGCTCCTCTGGGTTGATGGCAGCTCTTTCCTCCTTCCTACTCCTGCTCCTGCAGACTGAAGGGCACTTAGCTCTCTGCCTGCTGTTTTGGGAGGAAGTGCAGTAGAGGACCTGCCCACCCAGGGCTGCCTTCCTCAAGTGCTATGTAATCCTCCTGTCTCCTGCCCTCAAAATGAAGGGACTTGTGATGTTTGTTTGGCAGCCTAATGCTGCTTCATGTGCAGCACCACCCATCTGTCCTTTGCAATGATCCTCCTCCTCCATGTGAACCTGGCTGGTGGCTTTCAGCCCTCTCCTAGGACACACAATTTTAGACCACAAGAGAGCAGCAGTGCACAGCCACCTGGTTATCCGACCAGCATTTACTAAAATTGTATGCCCCGCTTTGACGTAACTGAAGGATCTGGTTTTCAGGCAGTGTTGAACAGTCAGAGCTCATGAGAGAGTCAACATGAACTCTGGCCGTAAGCCTCAGGAAAAATCAGATCTGTAATGATGCAGGGCAGTCTTTAATTCTCAGGCTGGAGGTAGATTTTATGAACCGCAGGTAAACTGTTACATACAATCAGAGCTGAAGGCATATTTATCTTAATGGAAAATGAAAAATATACCCTTCCTTCCAATGATTAAATCTGTTCTTGTGTGTTAGAGACCTTTCCATGGCAGCTATCTGCTATTATTTTCATTACAGTTCAGGCGCTGCAGAACTGAAGTAAAATCAGGAGGTGGCTGCAAATTAAGCTATTACATAAACAGCTGCTTCTGACACTCAGCCAAACAACTGACTGCTGCATTGTAGAGCAAGGCTTAGTCCCCCTTGCAACTAAAAAGAAGTTTTTGTTGTGAATAGCTATAACCCAGGGCTCTGAGATTGGGTTAGCAGTACTTTCAGCATCTACCTTGCAGATGACAGGAAGGTTAACTGACATAACCATAAATTGGGAAAAAAGTAATTATCTATGCACTTTTGGGCAAGACAATCCTGTCCATCCTTCTTGGTTATGTATATGTAGACCAACTTATGCAGAGAATTCTCTTCTCCACCAAGAACTGTGCTAGGAATGTGTTCTGGGGATAAAAATATGGCTGCTTGGCATTCATGCATCATACAAGGAAGAGAGAAATAGTTTGGGACCTACTAATCTTCGGAAAACCCAGAGGGCTCTGCTGGCAGAACCAGCTGCTCTGGAGCTGTGCTGCTGCAGTGAGGCCATGGCAGCCTGAGGACAACAAGGGTGTGTGACACCAGGGGACATTAATCCTGCACCTCAGCAATAGCCACAGTCCAGGGAATGGTAGCCTGGCACCTTGGTGTGCAAAATACCTGTGATGTTAATTTCTGTGTGTGTGTCCTATATAGGCAGGCTGCTGCTGCTGCTTAGGTTTGAGATGGAGCCTGGAATTTACTTCTCTGCCTCAGACACACAACCAATTTTGTTCAGACTGTAATCAAGCATCACAGCCTTGTGGCTGGAGATTACATTGCTGGCTGCAGAGGTGCAGGCTTGGCTGTGGACAACGGTGGGGGAATAACTGTGAGGAAGTCAGTGGTAGCACTGTCACTCTCTGGGAGCCCAGGTGACTCCTGTATTCCATAGATAAATAACCTCTCAACTCACCACAGATTAATGGATCCCTAGACTGAGAGATCTGTGGTCATAAGCTGTTCCTTATCCATAATGAATGAAAGGTGTAGATTAAAACAGTGACCAGTGGTGTTATTTGTAAATAAGAAACATTGTCCTGTTCTCAGAATAGCTTAAAAAAAGTATTATTCACCCAACACTACATTAAAGATTGACTCTTGTAGAAAAATTATCTGTGCTAATCTCATTCATACAGTACTTGCAGAGATGATGATGGACAATATTGTCGGTGCTAAATTTAGGGGATATGTACGCTACAGGAGAAGCTGTGCTCTAAAGTACGACAGCACCTCCACACTCAGCAAATCTGTTCCCCCCTCTGTGTTCATAAACATGCCTGCTAGTGTTACAAATAATTTTTACTAGTTTTTTAGTCTTGCTAGCACTTCAAAACCAATATAACTAAGTGGTGTCAGCTGGATTTTATTCACCCGAGTGCATTATCATTGGAATTGTGCACTACTTTCCATTACAGGGGCCAACAGGACATGGTTGCTGCAGACCTGTAATGAGTCTCAAGGCACAGGGTAAATTTTGTCCCCTCCAGCTAAACCTGTATGTGGCAGCTATGTGGCTCAAGGTCACATGCTGTACTCTCTTAACTGTTCTTACTTTCCCTATCCTGGCTTTGGCCCATGACAACTATTCCTCTCCACGAAATGCATGGACACGGCTGTAGGTGTTCCTGTACTGGAGGATGCTGTAATTTTATGTCAGAGGATGTGTCCTGAGCTGTTTTGTCAGTCAGCAAGGGAAGAATTCTTGGCCCTGAATAGCAAGGCATAGTTGTGAAGCCTTGAGTTTTCCCTAGACGTGGGGGAAAGGTTACCTGCCCTCATCCCAACTTTGAAATGCCCTTGTGACTGGTCACCATTTGCCCTGACAGCTGCTCCTCTGAGATCAGATTCAGGATCACCTGGGCCATTTGCTCTCTCACAGAACAATGCTGGTGGCAGTCATTAACCAAACAGCTTCACAGTTCTACAAAAACATGATTAGAAAATGCAGGGAAAGTTGCTGCATAACTGTGTAGCTTAGCAGGGCTTCCATAGAATTCCTTCATTAGCCTTTCCTAAAGCCACTTTGACTCCTGTTAGAGCTCCTACTTATCGGTTGACACCTTCCCAAACCTTATGAATCTCAGACAGAAACAGACTGGCCTCTGATCATACTGAGGTAAAGGATGAAGAGTTTGTGTGGCTGCAGGGCTGCTAAACCTGTATCCCATGGCAGAGGAAAATACAGATTCAGTGCAGCTGTTAATAAGGTGGAGGGTTCTCTGCCCTTCTGCACTCAGCTTTAAACATCTTAACTTTCCTTCTGGAAATGATGATAGGATTATAAGTAATCAACTCTGAAATGACAAGAAAACTTCTTGTTTTCTGTGCAAAGATATACATGGAAAATTTATAGACAGTTGATTTTGGGTCTGTACTATTTATTATCCTTTAATTCAAAAAATTCTCTGCCCTCGCAAATATTCCTCTTAATATATTTATAAAAGCTTATCATATCCCTTTCAAATGGTTGCTTTGCTAGGCTAAGCAGATGAAAGTAATTGATCATGTTTCATAATATACATTAAGTGTTCTTAAATATTCTCCATTCTCATAATCATGGTGATGGTTCTTCTTTGAGCTTGTTCTCATTTGAATCCATCAAAGGATATCTTGCCTTTATAGAGGATTTTATATTTTTCTTAGCTCACTGTGAAATAAAATACTTCTTCTCTTTCGACTACTGTTGTGCTCTTTCTTCTTCTTCCCTCTTTTCAAATGCTATTTTAACTTCTGCTTTTGTGTCCCTAATGATATATCCTTGTTTGCCTCCATCTCTTTTTAATGTGAGGCATAAACAAAGCACCTTATTTGGGGAAAATACTGCTGTAAAAAGTTGACTGAAAAAAAAAAGCAACAAATCAAAGTTCTGCCTATTTTGTGTCATACTTGCAGTGACAGAATTAGGACAAAACTGAACAATTTCAAGCTTTTTTTTTCCCACATTTTCAAAGTAACCTGAAGCATTTTGTTTTGGCATAGAACATCTAATGAGTATTGTCATGGTAACAATTTGAAGACACTATATACACTGCATGTCGTTTGGTTTTACTGGTATCATTTTAATACAGTAATATTAAAAATAGTAGTAAGACTCTCATCATTGCAGAACTTAGAATCCATTTAAGCAGTTTACGATGGAATTTGGAAATAGATTATTTAGTTGCTGATCTCTGTATCCTTCAGTTGAGAGAAGCAAAGGGCTAGGTGTGAGTGTTATCCTCAGCTGCCCAGGGATCTGGCTGCTTTGCCATTTTTTACTTTCTGTGTGTTATTAATTAATGAACCCTTACTTAGCTCTTCAGAAGTTCTAGTGTAACAACATGATTAAGATCTTATGTTATACCACAGAACAAAGGATTTTGATGATAAAGTACCTCTTATCTAATAGCAGAAACACAGACAGAGGTAGAACAGGAAAACATTCAAGAATAACTCCTAATTTCTGAGGTGAGCACAGTTTATAAACATTTTTGAATTTGCAGAAAAATAGGCCCAGGTGGGAGGTGGCATGTCAGGAAGTGTGGTCAGAAATAACAAATGCAGCAGATGGAGTGAGAAAAGAGACAGTGGTGTGACTCCATGTATTTTGGCAGGTATGAATTTACATGTTTTGGAAGGTATCAGCCTATTCACTTTGAGAAAAGCCTGGAGAGATAAAGTACAAAGTGGGAGGGTATAAAGGTAGATTGCATTGCCTCTGACAAGAGCTATCCTTAAATGTCATCTCCCAACTTCTTGCAAAATGCAAAGATGAATTTAAAGCCCCATTTGATTAGTCAGATATGTAATTTTGTGTGACAGGTGATTGTAAGATAGTCTGAAAGACAATGGGTGCCTCCTTCAAAATTCAGGTGCCCTCCACTCTCATAAGCTCCCAGAAATTAGTATAAGTTGATTATTTACATAGATATGCAGGATCATGACTTTGTACAATTAATGTTTATATCAGATTTGCACAAATATGGGGAATGTCATCAAATGTATCTTCATCACAGAACCTTTCTGCAGGGAGATGATATGCTTCATTATGTCAGGGATTTCACTGATTCCTTGAGAATTAACTCTAAGGCAGCATTCATTTTCTTTCCTTTTTTTATTCTCTTTATACTTGCTATATACTAAAAAGTCTTAAAATGTTTAAAATCCAAAATAATTGTCTTGCTTTATCCCTGGCAGTTATAAGCTTCTTTATTTATTAGCTACTTGAGGCTCAGGTGATACCAGCTGAGGATTATTGTACATCAGAATGACAATAACAGATTGGTTTTTATGGGTATGTTTATCTGATAGGCAAGGTAAAATTAAAAGAAATAAAGGAGGCTTCAGTAATTGTTGGTAATAAAGAAGAGTTAGGGTCTAGTTCAGTATGATACTGAAGTAGATGCTTAATTTCAGGCATGTGAGCAACTCCATTAAACTTGATTGCACAATTAAGTTTTTGAAAGATCAGCCCCTGAAAGATTTTTATGTGGAAGTGCACAAGCTTCTGAGAACCCATCCTATCTAAACTGAAAATTGATCAATGAATATTTCACATCCATGCCTACAGATTGTGAAAAGGCTGCCAGAAATGGCCTTAGAAAATAATAATAATGTCTGAAATGAAGGGGAGAAGAAGTATCAGTCTTGGCCAGAGCTGCTTAATTTTGACTTTATACCTCATTGGAAGAAGGGGAAAGAACTAACAGGTCTCTGTTCACAAAGAATTTGATTGTCTCCTTGTGGAATTTAAATGCTTTCTTGACAAGAACACAATGAAACAAGTCTTCAGAACTTAACTATGTGCAGAACCTATGAAGTGAAGAACTGGAACATTGAATTTTACCTCATTTAGTGATTCTTATAACCTTATGACATAGACTTATCCAGAGACCTAAAACAAGAACATACTGTAATTTAAATAGTTTTAACAACTAGTCGGGGGACAAATGGTCTGAGAACTGTCAGTAGATCTCTAAGGGAGCAATTGTAAATATTCCAGATGTATAAATGGAACAGAAAGAAATTGAGATCCCAGAACCAGTGAAATGTAACCTCTGCAAAAGTTAAATTGGAAGACAGAGAATAGATAAGAAAATAGAAACTGAGATGGGGAAAAGAACTATACACCTGAAGAGTTCTTCCATGAAAACTGCCAGAAAAAAATGTTTAGGACATGTCACAATATGCCAGATTTCTCAATAATGTCTTTAATAACAAAGGGGAGTTGTTGAAGTATGACATCTCTAGGATATCTTTCATTTAAATTATGGTACTGATTTAATTGATATATTTGTACAAAACTCTACTTTTCCTTTTTTAGGATAACATGTAGTTCAATTAATTTTGTACTTTTCTGTACATCTCACCAATGTACAGAAATTGTAGGGAAGTCTGTTTCCCATGTGACGTTAAGGCTACGTGCTGTTCTATATGTGAAGTGAAATCTGTTAACTAATGGGAGAATGACTGAAAGAAAACACCACAATGACTTTTTGTGTGGTCATATTGCATAGTCCTGGCAAGTGAAGTCTTATTCTAATTTCTTACATGTCATATGTGTTACTTAAAAGCATCTTAATTGGTATTCTTGCTCCTTGTTAACTAAATAGACTCTGTTGCTTCTGATGGAATTCCTTAACTTTGTTAATAGCTGACTTCTTTCTTCAACGTCTCAACAATTTTGCTGAAGAATTAGGGCAGCAAAGTCTTGGCAACTAAGATGTTTTTATTAAATGGTAATTTAACAGTTTTACTGTTTCAAAACAGTAATTGAGACATCTCAATTCTGTATCTTTTCTGAATGAAAGTATGTTTTTATATGAATGGGTGCTTTGTACAAAACATAAACTGGAACAAACAGAAGAAATAATGGTTCTTTCATCTATGGCTTGAATCTGTTGGAAAAAAATATGTTTTTTTGTTAAGGGGCAAAGGACATCCTGGTCATCTAGTAGTGATCAAATGCCATTGCGGCAATTAGGAAAGCTCTTGCTGACCATTAAAAGCTGTAATCTTCCCTCCTATTTTAAAATTAGAACAATATATTTGAAAATAACAAATTTGGAGTGTAAATGGCAAGTTAAAATACCAATAGCTATAGGATAAACAACTGTGAAATGTAAGTAGCTGTGAGATTTCAGATGAGAAACATATACTATCAATCAGACCCTGATTACACTGAATACATCTGGATGGTGTCATAATGAAGTTACCTAAACAGAATGTATTTATGTGGTGTAATTAATCTAGGCATGAACCCTGGGTTTGGGCTGATAAATGTGATGACTCTTTTGCCTCTGGGGTGAGTCATGGGTCTTACCATCCCTCTCACGTGTCTCTGACTGTGGAATCCTGTACCCTTTGTCCCAGTTTTAAGCTCAGGTATCAGCCAGGCACTGACCCTCATAATTTTCCAGAACCCTGGTTATGAATCCTGTGGCCAAGTCTCAGGGGTTCACAGTACAATGCAGGAAGAGCTAAGGGTTAAACAATGTAAATGCAATATAAGTATAGTGAATAACAGCGGCTAGCCATATGTAGGTTGGAGAGAAATAAAGCCTATAATACGTACTGTATAATTAATTAGTATTCCAGATGGAGTCTGCAAACAGATTTTGTAAAATGGGAGCACTACATAATTAATAGGTACCTGTATCACACTGAAGAGTTGATTCATTGCTAGAAATAGGGGCATTACATCAATCTCTTGCATGCCCTAGAATGTGCTAATCAGAATATTCCAAGTTTAAATGAGGAAAGAAAAATGCTACCACCTGCACAAATATATTTCTGTGTTAATACCTTTGGAGATGAAGGTGGAGCCAGGACAAGTTCTTAGGTTTTCTCATACAAAGTATGCAGACAGTGTGCGATGTCTGATTTGGTAAGAGTATATATGCACACACATGTGAACACACATGCAGGTTTTCTGTGGATTTGGAGAGCAAAGCCCAGAGCAGTTGGCTTCTCTAGCAGAACCTGCTCTGGTTTCATGCCATAGCTGCAGTGTGATGCTATTGCATGATGCATAGTCGCTGTCCCATTTAAAATAGGTTATTTTCATGTCTATGCCTAGGCACACAAGCATGTAAAATAATATTGTTTTTTATTGAGTTACTTTAATTTATAGATAGGGTTTCCCTGACATACTGTCCAGCTTTTTATTTATATATTGGAGGATGGAAACAGCTATTGATTAATGGGAGACATACAGCAGCATATATAAATTATCCTTTATAATTTCTTGATAATATACTTGCTAGAGCATGAAAAAGTACCAAGATACTTATTGTACTAAGGATAAAAAAACCCACAGTTTTGACCTCACCTGCTTGATGGATTTTGTTATTATGACTGTATTTATTTAATGGATTTTATGTGAACACCTACATAACCTAGGAAAACTGCCCCTGCATAATTGTGTTATAATCTAAGTTAAAGAGAAAGGACTGCCTGATACTTGGTTTAGGCTATGGAAGAACATTTGGAGTACATGATGCACAATGTCTAGCACAAAATATATCAGTGTTAAGACACATCATTCTCCTGAAACTAGCTATAAGAAGAATAAAAGCAATAATATGGTCCATTTTCTTGTGGATGAAAATATAAACTTTGACTGCTAAATTAATATTCATTTATGACTTCTGCACTTGACTACTGATATCTGTTTTGTAGGGACGTGATTCTACTGTCCTTGAACTCAGTGCCAAAACTTCTGTCCTCTTTACAGGGACAAAATCAGGTTCTGAGCACTGCTTTTTCCTACTAGAATACAGTCAATGTTATTAAACCACACTAGTTTTAATATGTGGGTTAAGTGTACTAAATAACTTACTAATTTGAAATTCTGATTTCTGACATTTGGCTAAGTATTAATGAACTAATCATAAGAAATCTTTACTGTAAAAAACAAGCCACAAATAATTCCCTCAACATTCCCCCTATTCAGAGATATTATTGGATATACTATTTGTTACAATATGCAGTTCATGTGTGGCATCAAGTCAAGTGTTATGACAATTAAAATAAGATCTTAGTTAAAATAGTATTGCTTGAATATTTTTATTAATTAATATACATTGCGAATGTATAGAACATTATTAATTGAAATTAAATTTAAACGGATACTGCTTTCAGTCTCAATGTCTTCCCTCGATTCTCTCAGCCTGAAGAGGACCCAGTGACTAGTAATGTTTTGTAGAATGGCCATGTAGGTCAAAGTGAGAAGAGACTAATTTGCGGGGAGGTTGTTGTTTGAATGCTCTTATCTTGTTCTTTTTCAAAAGAATCTAAAAAGTCACTAGAAATTCCTACGGGAAGGCAGCTTGCAAAACACAGATAGTGGTATATTTAAAGGTAAGAGCAGATTCAGAGAAGTATTAAAGCTAACATCACAGATGAAACTCACGAAAACATGGTATTCATGATCAATCACAGGCATACCACAGAAACAATGAAGGCCACAGCAAAGAACTAAGGGTAGAGATAAAAAGGTATATTAGGCTTTCTAAAGTTGGGGGTTTTTTTTGCCAATTCAGAATTGATTCCCACAGAGTACTTTGTAGTGTTCTTTGCAGCCTAGTTTTGAAAGTTTGAAATTTTATCATTTCTTACCAGCAAGTAATTGCTAACAAGCAACTTAAAGTCAGTAAAGAATCAGTAAGTTTCCAGTAATAAGAGGATTCAAGTCCTGTACTTACTGAGAAGTGCTACTGGGCTTGCTCAAGACACCTAATCCTGTGTTGAATAAATGCAAGTTGTGCAGATGTGGTTGTTGTTTATAAGCATTGATGTCATGTTAGGCACTGAATGACAATCTTCAAGGACCTCAATAGTTTTAAAAAATGCAATATTAATTGTTAGCCTTGTAACTGAATTTTTGAATTTGTTGTCACCAGGTAGGTTTATATTCTGCTTTTTCTCTAGCAAGTGGATGGCTGTTATCTTGGAATAGATTCTGATATTAGGACTGAGCATCCTGAAAAAGGTATTTACTTACATGCTGTTTGCTGCCACCATGGTGTGAGAAGTGACAAACATCATCAAATAAACACCACGTGTTACAATCTTCCCAGACTCCTTGTTCTCAATTTCTCTAGAATCCATCATAATCACAGAGTGAAGACATTGTTATGGATTAATAGCATCCCACTCAAAACTTCTTGTTGAAGGCATCTATTCTTGTGCTTCAAAGGGTTGATGGCAGATGTCTTCCTCCTGTTCCTTCCTCACACATTAGTGTTGCCCATGCCAAAATGATAACTTCAGTGATGTGGGATTCAGTGAACATCTGAGAGTGCTGTGCAGTACATAACTGGTGATGGAGAGAGCCTTGAGTCTCCTTTCATGCATGAGTACAACTGAAGGACATTCACTGCATGGCAGGCACTTCACTCTTGCTGACTGCACTTTTGGATAGATTAAAATAAGCACAAGTCCTTCCCCCAAAAAAGTGAAACAATTCAACAGAAAAAAAACCCTGAAAACTGTGAAAGGCTGCACAGTTTCTGTTTAAAACTGACTAAACCAAATGTTTTGACTTTGATATATGTTAAGATGAAATGCAGATAAACTTAATTTCAAAGCTTAAACACATGTGTGTTTTAAGAACTACTGAAATAATTAATCTCCAGACACTTAAAAATTTCAGTTCAACATATGTATCTTATCAATGCATTAAAACACAGTGAATATTAAAACAATTGTTAATAAAATGTGAAACATTTCAAATATTTACAAATGCAGGGAATTACCTTCCTTGTCAGTTCCAAATGTAATTAAAAGTCTTCTTTAAAAGTCTTTTGCAGCTGTCAAAATCATAGTACTTTATGGGAGGAACTGGGTAAATTGGTCAGTAAACAGCTGCTCTTCAGAGACCTTCTCAGCTGATAATGACTTGTCTTCAGTGGTATTAACCTGTTTCATTACAAATCACCGTATTGAGGCATCAGCTTTACTACCACTGAGTTTAATATTAAATCTCTGATTTAAATAGGTCAATAGTTTACACTCAAATTTATCATCAAGAGCAAATTATTTTTTTTTACTCCTGCTTTCTGACTTCAACAATTTACACCTTATCAGGACCAGTGAGATACACTAACCTGAAATAAAATATTGGAAAGTTATTTTTTGCTCTTCTCCTAGAGGGAACACGGTTGTAGGAAAACCTTCAGGTGCAGCTGAAGCAAGCAAGGACACAATGAAAATACATTTTATTCTAAAGAAAAAATCCTCAAAACCACAGTTTTCAGTCACTTGCCAATAGGGCTTGAAGGCATCCATTACATCAAAGGCAAATCTGTAATTCAAATGCATGGATAAAAATGTAGCTTCATCTGTAAAGGTACCCAAGTTCTGAGAGATTAACAACCTTTAAAACCTGGTGCTGCCTTATTTCTATTAGATGTTAATTAATATAATATAAAAGTTGATAATTAAATTAATAATTCTAACACTTCTATTTTCCTTTTGAAAAGAATTCTGTTTTTAAAACATTCACTTATCTTGTTGTTTGTTTTTTTTTCCTCAAGATAAATGTGTATAGTAGTGGTCACAGACCTTGCTTCCTTGTAGAGAAGCTGATGAAGTATGGGCTGAATGAGCAGCCAATGGGCTGGACTGGAACTGAGTGTGTCCAGACTGTGGTGATAAGTGGCACAACATCTAGGTAGAGGCCAATAACAGTGTGTACCCCAGGAGTCAATACCGAGTCTAGTCAACATCTTCATTGATGATCTGGATGATGGAGCAGAGCATATCCTCACTATACATACTGCTGACACTGAACTGTGAGGAGTGGCTGATATACCAGAGGGTGTGCTGCTGTCCAGAGGGACTTCAACAGGCTGGAGAAAGGGCTGACAGGAACATCATCAAGTTCAACAAGGCAAAGTACAACATCCTGCATAGGCAGAGGGACAGCGCCAGGCACCGGGATCTGGGAGATGACCAGCTGGAAAGTAACTTTATAGAAAAGGACCTGGAATTGCTGGTAAAGATGAAGTTGACCATCAGCCAGCAATGTGCCATTATGGCAAAGAAGGAATATGTTATCTTGGGCTGCCTTAGACAAAAACATAGAGAAGGGAGTACAACAGTCACAACAAAATGAAACTCCAGAGTGGTTTTCAAGGTATTCTGGGAACTAAGAGATGATACTCTGTCAGCACGCAAGCTCCAAGGTTTTGAGTCTTTGAATATAGCTTTGATTTTTTGAAGTATTATTGAGGCAGTGCGGTATAGATACATCCAAGTAGTAGACGTCTCTGATTTATCTGTACCCAATTAATTTACATTTCTCTATAAATTTATTTTCCTTTTTTTGAATGTGTTTGTGACTCTGAAGTTTTTGGGTTTAATTTTTGGTTTCTAGTGTACTACAGTTTGTTCAATTCTTCGCATTTTTATATTAATATAGAAAATTATGAAGGTGTTCCCTCATGAATACAAATCTTCACAGTTTTCCTGCTGTGATTTAGGCATTCACCAATTCTGACAGCTTTGCTGGTATATCAGGCTAGTACATTAATAAAATACATCCACTTTTCAAACACACTACATTAGTTTTTTAACACTACTAATAAGTTAAATGGCTTCTCTGGCTTGAAAATGTACAGGCAGTGAACTGTCTTGATTAACAACTACACATCAGATGAATGCACCACAACTATTTTGCTATTAATCTTTAAAAATATAATATCATTATACATGTCTTAAAAAAATCACATTGGAAATAGCATTATACTGATAGTGACATAACTTTAATATAAGTATTGGTGTAACACAGTGCAAAATACCATAATAAAAAAGCCTATGGACCAGTAAGGAGAAGAAATGAACTAAATTTAAAAGTTTATGACCGGTGCAGATGCCTTGTGGTAACATGAAATGGGCTGCCAGAAAATTAACAAGGAATGCTTTAATTTTGATGGGAGTACCTGCAGTATTTCACTGGTTTTAGGTCACTAGCAAAATGTGTTTCAATTAGTGATTATAATGAAAAGTATATATATTTTTTTCAACTTAAGAACTGTAAATGGTCATTTGTCTGGGGGGGGCAATAATAATATGAAGTCATATTCTGCAAGCTCATCAGTATATATATGTTTACATCTAGTTCATATTTTCCTTTCTATGCTATGCCTCATTTTTTGGTGGATTTCTGTGACTGAAAAATATTTCCTCCTTCAAAAGCAATTTGCCTTGTTCACTCCTGGGATCATCTGCAGCCTGGGTAGTGGCTTCTTCTGAAACAACTCTACAGGTTTGTGGCCAGGGTCCCTAACAAAGTATCTTCTTTATTTTCTTGCCTGTTATGCTGCCCAAACCTGCCCTCACAAACCTGCCCTCACATTTCCTCCCACTTAGCCACATCTTCCAGCGCCTTCCTATCAAATCCTTTCATCCAACAGGCTTTCATATTTTATACATTCTGCAAATGATCCATAATTATTGAAAGGATTTCCCACTTTTCTTGCCCCTTACTAAATCATGGAGTTAAACAGTAGACACCTCTTGTACGTAGTTGCTTTTTTTTATTTTATTTTATTTTATTTTATTTTATTTTATTTTATTATTGCTTCTGCCCTTTCTATTTGTGTTGTCTACCTGAACTGTGAAAGTCTTCAAGGAAATTACTTTTTCTATTACCTGACTTTAAAATGCATATCTTATTGCTGAAAATATAACAATATAATAATATATTGGCTGGAACTGGATGAAACAGTTAATTCAATTCAACAACAGTTCAACAATTCAAACAGAACTGTTTTCTATCAGAAAAGCAATTTTATAAAAATTGAAATGTTTCCCAGGAACATACAGATTTTTTTTAAATACTCCATTTTTGAAAAAAGAAAGTAAAAAAAAAAAAGTAAAATTCTATCATTGTTCAGGTACTGTATTTCACTTATATCTTTTGTATTTATCTTCTTGTGGCTTTTTGATCCAAACACAAATTATGATGTTAAAATACTAAATTGTAGATTTCAAGTACCTTTATCCACTTTCAAATTTCACTGAAGATATTACTTTGCTGATGTTCTACTTCTCTGCTCACTTTGGCACCATGTTACTTGTAGGCAAAGGGTGAAGCATCTCTGCTTTATTTCTTCAATGGACACATCTGTCCTGCCACCAACAAAAAGGGTTTGTGCCCCTTGAGGCAATGGACTCATAGCAGCCACGAGATGAATGTATTCATGGGTGTTGGGTTTTGAAGTCAGAAGTAGCTTTTGTGTTGATCATATGAATGGGAAACACAGGATGTCAGGGTTCAGGAAGCAAGTGCTGGGCTATGAGACTAATTTATTCGGACTATTGGTTTGCTTTCTGCCTGCATCTGAAGGACGCTGGGGAAAGAAGCTGGTAGATGATAAGGCTGCAAGCTGAATAAATTAATCAGGCACTACAGGAGATGTAGCCCATAAAGCATAGGATGGCTACCTCACCCTTAATCTTACAACATTGCAACAGAGAAAATTAAATGAAATGACACAAAAGAAAATAGAGTTTTAACACTATGAGATGTCCTTCAGAATGTCCTGTCTATGGGAAATATCCACATGTCCCCTTGGGCAGATATAAATAAAGAATAAAATTTATGCCACTGATTAATACAATTTCTGATGGACTGGTTCTCTGAGATGGAGACCACACTTCTTGATAATCTCTTGTGATGGAGTCAGCAGGCTGGGAACTGACAAGAAAACCTTTTCTGACAGGGTTTTGTTCTCTTGAGCTATAAATGAAATTCTTGAGGACAGTTAACAGCAGAGGGTCATTTGATGTTCTTTGTCTGTTCTGTGCATGGAGTCGTGGTCCAAATCACTTTTCTCTGCCACTTCAAGGAGACATTCACAGCTGTAGAAATACCGTAGTAGTCTCCTTCAAAACAGTGAATGCCAAGTACACAATCCTGTTTGTTTTAGAGATGAGAAGGCAAGATTTTCTTTCCTCTTGTAGCAGCAGCAGTAGTGCAGTTTGTCTCATAAGACCTTTGTTATACCTGAATCAGGGGATCTTCTATTACATAAATAATCCTCCCCATTGATGAATCTGAGATATTTCTTTCTTGAACCTTAGGCTGTCTTAACAGGAAGTAGACAGTTCTTTCTTATAGTTTCACTCTGTTTCACTGTCATAGAAGACTGGATTTTTTTTCCCCAAAAAAATCCAGTTTAATTTCATCTCTTAAGAGGCTGGGCTCTGATGTGTTTGTCTGTACTGCTTTCAATCTCTTGATGGTTCCTCATCTTATATTATAGGCTACTATGGATAGGCCCATCATTTTCATGGCTTATATAGTGCTTTCATGGGGTCCTACTCTATGTTTAGATCTACTAGATTCTACAATAGCAATAACAGTAATAATACGCTTTTACTCCCACTGGCAACATTTCTGTTTAATGCAATGTGTCATTGTGAAACCTCCTGGAAACTCCCAGAGCAGCTGCAGAGTTGTTGTGGCATCTCTGGCACCCTTAATTGCTGCTTATAAAAGCTTGTGGCTTTTTGATGCCCGCAACCAGGGCCAGCAGCAAATGTGACTTAATATGACAGTTAATTAAAACGCAGTACTTCAGTGTGGTACTGAGGAGTGGACTCATTAACTCTTAAATCAGGTTTTGAATAATGCCCGCTAAACACAGGCAGATACAAACACAACCACAATGTCATTTTGATATTACCATTCTTGCATGAATTATTTGCTGAAGTATTGGTTGGAGCAAGTTTAGTAGGTACAGAAGGCCACCAGATGTCAGTATGGCCTTCTTCAATTTAGTGTGTTACAATTAACTCACTTTGTATCAGACAAAATTGGGAAGTTTTGATCCATTCTTTAAAGAAAAGTTCTATTTTCAATAACTAAAAAAAAAATAGAGTCAATTATTAAATGCCTTCTCCAGTTTCCAGAGAGTCTCTCAGTTATTACAAAGGAAAGGCAAGAATAAATGCTGGAGAAAGTCTGAAGTTATGCAGAAAACTCTTAACTGGCTGATTGAGCAATAAGAAATACAGACATTTTGCTGTCACAAAATAGGAAGATGATTGGAGTTGTCTGAACAGAGAGTGGTCCACATTCCTTCACCTACCCACCTTAATTGTGTTAATCACAGCAGTGCTGGGGCTTCCCATTTTTAGCCCCTGCGAAAACCACTGCTGACCAGGATCAGATCCCAAGACTGTCTGAACTCAAAGACTTAATTTTATTAAAATATAGTTTTTAATATGCATATATATAAAAATATTACTTCTTTTTATTGATTTCCAAGCCAAATGTCTGAATATTTGACTCACCTAAGTTATTTGTCTCTGGAAATCTTTGTAGGTCTGGGTCTGAGAGTTCATCTGTCTATTATCTACTGGAATGAGAACTGGGCATGTGCCCCTTTTGCCCTTGTGCATGCTACTTCTCATACCAAGGACACTTTTCTTTACAAACCTGGTGTTCACAGCAATGCAGTCCCTAGGTCCTCCAATATGTTGGGTTTGGGGAGCAAGAACACGGAGTGAGACATATTTTCACAACCAGAAAATGTCTTCCTCATTTGTTTTCAGTTCAAAGGTCTTCTCTGTGGTTTGCGCTTAAAAAAAGTAGGAAAAGCACTTAATTATAAAATTATAAGAGTTCATGGCACTGCTAATATTCTAATATCTAATCAAGTGTGATATTATTTTATTTCACTGGTCTTTTGTTGTTACAGTTAGGATGTTAAAAGTAATGTACCTTCCATCACTAATTTGTCAATTTCATGTTTCTATCTGGAATAGCTTAATCAGGTTGCACACAGGAGAGGTATGTGCTAAAATCCTTTAAGCATATTGGAAATAATTATTTTTACAGTAAGAAACATTAATTTCAACCAATTTAATGATTTTTGCAGTCTAGAACAATGGATTAATTATAACAAATATGACTGATGAATTTCTGTTCTATATAGGATTTTAGTGAGGGGTAACTGTAAGATCACATATGAAGAGTTATTCAGAAGAAATCATCTTTAGTAAAGGAGAATTTTTTTCAAAATTTCTAAAGTGACATAGAGTCTTCAGTAAAAAACACTCCTATGATAACATAAAATCACTGTAAACTAAATTTCCCTCTTATTTTTTTCAAAGATTTTAAATTACATTCTTCTCAATCTACTATAATATCCTGCATGTAGTTTCTTTTCCTTCCTTGTACATTTTCTGATTGCCTGTAGTTTGCTGCTCATTCGTTTATCTTTAAAGAGATTTGGAGATGCTCAAATAGTGTTAGCTGATGTTTGTACAGCTTAGAAAGCATAGCATACAAGAATGAGGTTAAGGCTTTGTGCCAGGAAGAGAGGCAATGACTGTAGCGATTTGTGTGATGGATCTTCTCTTTTCAAAAGATGTCAAGGTTCGCAAAATTGGGCTAAATTTCTATGGTGGAATACACTCCCAAATGTCAAAGTTCTTCATAAATGAAAAAAAACCCCAACAAAACAACTTAAGCCAAACAAACTTACCACAATACTGTTTTGATTCCTATAAACATTCAGTTTCAGTAAGACAGAATTATTTATCTTTATTGTTGAATTTATTTATTTTTTTTAATATATTACAACATGGGGTAAAGAGTCAAAATGAAACTATATAAAAGTGAATCACCAAAACTCTTTACCCTAACATGTTTCAAATTCCTTGCATTATTTTTAGCATCTATGTTTACAGTTTTGTTTTAATAGATCAAATGTACCCATTTCAAAAAGAATCGAACAGCTGATGGAAGCAAAGTCCATCATAGGCTCTTAAATGCAATGACTTTGCCTCAGGCACCTCTGAATTGATTAAACACTTGGGAAGTTTACCCTCATCTTCTTCTTTAGTTGTCTTCTGTCAGCTCTTTCTGGAGAGAGGATACTGGATTAGCTAGAGTTTGGACTTGACAGAGGATGGCCTTATTTACATTGATGCATTCACTCTGGTGGACTGGTTTTGTGAAATCGCATATTCAATTCCATCTAAAGCTTCACCAATTCTTTACACTCTAAACTTATGGATAATGAAATATTTCAGTATAAACCTTGCTTTAAGCCATTTTATAACTGGCTTAGCCTGAAAATTGTCAGATTTATTCTGAAAAGAAAGATGAAGTGTTTCCAAATTGGCTTTAAGTAAAAAAATTTATCAAATTTTTGTTTTAATCTATGGCTTCTGTGTATTACTGCTTTATCTTCTTCTAGTTCAAAATCAGCTTATTATCTTCTCAGACTGAAAACACCCTTAAAACTTCACACTTTACTATTCCTTAAACAAGTGGAATGTGAGATACTGAAGTTACTAATGGTTTTGTTTTGGATCATTTAGCTTGCGTCTATGAAGCCTCAAAAACATTTCAATTTAAACCTCAAAAAAGTTTCAAGTTGAAAAGGATGAGACAGTGAGATCTGAAAAATCATTTTTAATTACACTATCCAGATGAGAAGAGCATGTGTTTAGGAATTGGCACATACTCTTCAAACATCTGGAGTGACTGGAATGCTAATGGGAGGCAGAAAGGGGACCATTATAGATATTCCAGGAACTGGTGATAGATATTCCAGGAACCTGGTTCCTCTGTGAGGAACCATTTCAAAGCCCTCATATGCTCTGTCCAGTTGAGCAACAGGGTAAATTGAGCAGCTCTACTAGCAGCTCTAGGTCGTTCTCAGCTGTTTATGTGTTATTCTGGATACTGATTATCTTGAGCAGTGAAAAAAGCCCAGTCACTATCACAAAGTGGCCTGGATGAAGGAGAGATCAAACAGAAACAAAAGGCTTAGGGTGACTGTAGAGAACAGGACAGGAGTGGAAGGAAGTAATTGTTAATTCAGCTCATAGTGCAGGTGAGCAAGGCGAGCAGCAGCAGCATGCATCTGAAATTGAACTGATCAGTAGCCCAGACAGCAGGAACTCAGTGGGACCATTTGTTGATGCTGAATTCCTGCTGGCATCTAAGGCAGCTGTTCCCCCTTTTCCTCTGTCCCTTCCAGTATGATGCACAGCATGAAAAAAAGACAGCATAGTACAGGATTTCATTCTTCTGCTTCTCAAGCACTGAATATAACAAAGAACATGTCATTTATGAAGTTCCCTTCATTACCAGACTTCTCAAATTCATCCGAAGGACATTTTCGGTTAATTCCCTACTTACTCTATCACCTAATTACAGTTGTAGACTTTGATCATCATAATCACTAGAAAGTTCCAAGGGATGCAAATTGCTATTATTTCTTGCATAAAGTATGGAAGGAATTGGATTGGTAAGCAGAAATCACATTTTCTACCTGAGAAAGGAGCTGTCAGAAAAGCTGAACAAAACTGTTCCCACAGAGACTGAAGGAAACACACTGATTTCTGTGATTCTCACCCCAAAGCTGAAATAATGAAGTAAAAGTGAATTAATCATGGAATTAATAGTGGGGCTTGCAGCCATCTCTGTTTTACTGGCATAATGCTATATTCCTTCCTTTCCACCCATTCCTGTTTGTTGATTGAGATTGGTAGCTATTGGAACAAGGACTGTGTCTCACCCTCATTGTTCTGCAATCTTGGAATATTTGGCTTTTATACTATACTGTAATAAGTATGCTGAGCAATAATGATAATACATAAGGTACATTAATTTTTAATGCCTTAAATTCAGTTTAAACACATTTAACAACTATCTTTAAAATAAAATTTTAAACTTTAACTTATCCCTTAAGAAGGTCAATACTTAATCTGATACATCTGAATCTGATAAATCTGAGTGGGCGAGTGCTTTTAAAGACTTAAGAAAACCAGAGTTAAAGTATTTTTAGTATATCATAGGGCAAATGGAATAAAAGATTCTTTCTCAAGCTCACTGCTGAGTTTCAAGGTATGATATTTTCTGCAACGCACCAAATGGAGTTGCTTGAGCAGTATCTGTGTTAAGCCAATCTTTTTACAATTGAGCATATATGAAGAAAATGTGATCTAAGCATAAATCTGGAAATCTGACCCTCCTTTCCACTATGCATCATTTAGTGTTCTATTAGATGCTCAGCAGTCTTTCCATGACTCCTGTGTGATGTTATTTACACATCTGAAACCAGCAAGACAGTTTCATATGTGACTATACAAAGAATAAGGAAGTTTATCTCAACTGACACAATAAAAGACAATTCAGAATATCTTCAAATTGGATGAATCATATCCATTAGTTTAGTATATATTCCTATTACTCATACAGAAAAATGTTGATATTGAATGGAAAATGATATTTGGAATATTTATAAAATAAAATGTTACTCAGCTAATATTATCAAAATGATCTATTTAACTATAGTAGATAGTAGACTATCTTAAAAACTGCAAGTATGGCCTTTTTTTTTTTTTTTTTCTATCCATAGAAGGGAGAGAATTTTGTTCCTAGCAGGTCTTAAAATGTGTCTGTAGTTTCAATTTTAAGGACAACAAAACATGCTGAACAATTTCACAGCAATTCTGCTTGGTGAGACTGCACAACGCTCAAGTGTTTTAGTGTTCTGATTTCCCATCAATCACATTTTTTCAGTACTGGAATAATCACAGAGCCCCTGGACACTGTTGAGATTATTCATGAGAGACTGCTGTGGTTAAGAAAAATTGTTGAATGATGAAAGCAATTGCTGAGAAAGTCTCTGTTTGGTCCTAGCTGTATTCATTTTTAAATGTGTACTTTAGCCTCTCTGGAAAAAGAAGTCAAGAAGCATAACTAGGACATATGCTGTTTTGACAGACTGCTGCTTCTCTGGCTGTAGGGCTGTATGATGTGTTTTTCATGTTTTGATTTAATAAAATGTATTGTTTTGCCTGTTTTTCTTTAGGAGATAGTGACTTGTAGGTAACTTACCTGTTTCAGGCACTACAGGTTAGTCAGTAAAAGAGCCTCCACCTCAGAGTGCTACTCATTGAAAATCCAGCCATAAAATGATTTTTTTTTCCAAGCTGTATTTTAGGAAAGCAAGTGAAAATCAAAGTGTGACAGTATAGGATTTCCCAGAATCTTAAAAACCAATCTGTCCATTGCCTGCCCTATAATAGACAAGAACTGAATAAAGCCCCTTTGAGAAATCTGTGCTCTCTGTGCTGGTTTTTGAATGTTTTTCATGCTGTTTAATTATGTTTATAGGGAACAACTTGCCCAAATCTTGCTTTGGCTCCAAGGGCTTCTCTGTGCTAATGTTCTCTTGTTTTCAAAGAAGCACTCTGCTTCTGCTTGCAAGGATTAACTGAGATTTTATTTAACTACAAATAAACTTACAAACGATAATTTTAAGTAAAAATAAGGATACAGACCCTTTTTGCAAAGGCAAATCCTGGCTTTTTGGTTACAGAGTCACAAAAGTGGAACATAACTGTGAACAGATGACCAGAACTGTGGAGCAACTTTTTCTCACTGATGATGAAATCCCATCCTCTCTGTTTTCACTATTTTATCCCTGGTTCTTTTATGAGGGAGGTGGGTTTTGTAATATTATCCAGTTATTCTTTGAAATAGGATTGTAGAAAACTACTGTAGCAGATTGAGTTTCCATTTTCTTGGATGTTCCCTGAGTTTATAATCTTGGGCTGTCTATTCATTATGTTACTTGAATGATCTAGATAGCCACAGTTTTTCCAAGGCTGCTGGAACACCTTACAAAATGCAAGTGATAATAACCACTCATAATCCCCATTTACCAAATGTGTGCTTTCTCCTATGCCGTTAAAGTGTAACAGAAATTGTTCATGGCATAACATTCATACTACTCCCAACATTTTATCAGTTTGTGCTTCTGTTATTATGCCAAGAACTTCAAGGGTGTTTAATTGGTTAAACATATAGATGAGAAACCCATATTTAATTGACCTGAAGTTGCAGGCAGTACGTTATACTTTATGGAAGTATGGTGTGTGATATGCTGGAAGTTCAAGATTCCTGTCTGTTAAAAGTCTTCATGGCTTTGCTCTGCTTTGCTTTCAGTCTTCTCTTCCCAACCTGTTTTCAACTCTGCATCTTTACTTGACTTCGCTGTCAGCCAGCTTTTTTTTTTTTAACTTAAAAGTAAAACAAGGGGACTTTGACATCCGATCTATGATTTACTCCCTCTATTTAAATCTCTCCCTAAAATATGGGTTTTTTTAGTTAGTCCATAACTGATTGTGTCTACAAAGCACTTTTTGCCTCAGGTATGTAGGAAATTGCATGTGAGCAAATGGCATTGTTTCTATATTTGTATTTATTGCCTTTATACCTGTCTGCACTGTTGAACAGCAGTACTGGATTTTAGAGGTAGATGTAGTACATTAGGTAGATTAACAGCAAATTATTAGGCTGATTGCATATTTGGACTTTAAGAACACTGCTAGTATGATACTATTTCAGTGCATGAGTAGAAAATTCAGCTCTGGAGCTGAGATGGTGATATATATTGAAAACAGAGCTTTTTCTTTTCTGTGCTTAATGACCACTTTGTCCTTTGGGTTTCTTTTACCAGATTTAACAAGAATGAACTTTTCTTCACTCTCTGTCGATTCAATAATGACTTAATTGACATATTCTGTCATATAATCCTATAACCCAAACTAGTCTGGCTAGTATTTTTTAATTTAAATGCTATTATCCTCTCTATCTCTAAGCTACAGAGTAGCTATTTTTCAAAAGTTCTAAGGAGTAGTTTGGAAGAAATGAGAAGAAAAAGTAGAGCTTTCAGGCAGTGAAAAATAGAATCTACAGAAAAATGCAATATTCAGTTAGAAAACAAACATTAGAAGAGAAATTATTCTCCACTCAAGGAAATGAGTGCTATTTATCTACTCAGCATGTGATTTTTCTAGATTATGTATGACAGAGCTTTCCTGAAGTATGTTGGCTAGAGAAGTGGTTCTTATGAGTGCAAGATGGTGCTTTTCTCAGTGTCTGCTTGTAACTGTTGAAAAAACAGAGGAGATAAAATAGTTGGTGTTCCTTACTACATTATTTTATGGTATTAGTCTTGAATGGACAGAGGCTGGAACTCCTTTAGGCTAGATATTAAAAAAATGAACAGCAAATAAGCAAATGCTTTACAATATTCTTCATCTACATGGGAAAAAAAAAAGCAGACAGGTATATGATTGAAGCAGGAGTGTAAAACAGGATGATGCAAAAGTCACTTTTATTTTTTTCATTTTTTTTTTTGTCAACTGAATTCGTTTTTGTAATGTAAGGTTGAGATCATAGAATTTTGGATGACCATGTAAAGAGTGAATGAGCTACTGTGGAGGACATGGTGCTAAAAGACATTCAACACAGAATAAAGTTTATCCATAGAGGTGATAGTAGAAAACAGACCAGTATTTTAGGTTCCTCTTTTCTGTACTTAGTAAAGGAGCTCCAATCTCTGATTTCTTCCTGCTTTCTTTTTCTTCAATAAAATTTAATCAAAAAAAAAGTAGATCCTAGTGGATTCTACAGTGCTCTTGATGAAAATGACCCAGCATTGCATTGTTCTGAGTTAGGCAAAAAAGCTTGAGGGGGGCTCACATAGCTGAAAAATCACTTATTCGCTCCTTGTCCTCTTCTCTGTGCAGTCATCCTTTCTTGGTTGCTTTCTCCAATCAAGGAGAAAGCTGGCTGTGATATTTGGCATTGTCCCTCTCAGTAAGAACTGGAAGACTCATCTTCTTGGCATAGATTTCTCACAATTAAAAACATTTAAAAATGAATAACTTCTCCTGTCTCTGATGTATTACAGAAAGGACAAAGAATCTCTGAGTTATCTCTAATGATACCAAAGGGTGGGACTGTACTTCCCTCCCGTGCACAGCTATCATGATGAGGAAAACAGGTTAGGGGTTATCACAATCTTTTTCCACTGGGCTTTGGACTAAGTCCTAAGTAGTTTGTCCAATCAGTGGGAGATTTGGATGTGTCAGTGGCTGAGTCTCAGAGAGATCCCAAAGCAAATGCTTTCTGCTTAGAAAAAGGTATACACAGCAGCATATGGCAGACTAATTAAAACCAGTATTTTCCAAAGCTTAGAAAAAGGAGTTTAAGTGCCAAAGTGGGAAATGTTTTTTTAATCTCATCTCAAAATTTCACAGGTCATCTATAAATGAATACTTTGTTAATCATCAGTTTTGTTAAGAGATGTTTTGTAGTTTTTCCATGTTCTTTTGGAAAGGCATAATTTCTAAAAGAGCTGCCTACATATGTTAAAAGCTGCTAGGGGCAATTTTATATTTATGAAAAAACCCAAAGCACTTCTATCAAAACAGAAATTATATTTGGTAAAGTGCAAACCTCAGAATTATGAAAAACCCACTCATTATATTGTTGGAAATGTAAAATCAAACTTTTTTTTTCTGCCTGTTTATTTTATACGGAATAATTTCTACCCACTTCCCAGTTGCAAGACACACAAGTATAGTCAGTGCTTCAGCTCCAGACTTACTGATGAATAAGAAGATTTCTGAGATGTGCTTCTTGAGAAGTACAACGCAGAAGTTTGTAAAACAAACTTATGACATACTTTAAAATTCAGATTGGGTGATTTATACTTAGTGCCATTCCAGGCTGACATAGAACCTGAGCTTGTAGTTAGCCTCTCTGCACTGACTGTGACTGTCCCAGGTGCTGCTGTCTTGCAGGGAATGATCTTCACCTGCAGCACCTGCTCTCTCTAGCTGTTCAACCTAAATTGACAGATATCCTTAATGGGCTTCTCAGCTACCAGCTGCAATCCATTCCCAGGGGCTTTAGCAGCAGGGAGTATCCACAACCAACTAAATCTTCTTTCCTTTGTGCTGCTAGTCCCAGAATTATACACAACTGGAATCAAATTTTTGAAGTCAGTGTGCCATAGTGTAATGCTGCTTGTTACAAGTAAAATGAAACTCAGGAAGAAGATCTGGTAAGTGCAATGTTATTTAAATTTCTCCTTAGCTCTACTTTTGGCTTGTTTCTCTGGCCTTCTAATACTGGCATGTTACCTTGTACAGAGGCATGTTGCCATCCTAACAGATGGATGTGAGTGTAGGTGGCTAGGAGAGCATGTTTGTTCATCAGATGTGTTTGTTGAAAGCAGTATTACCAGCCAGATATATTGGATCAGCTGTTCATTCTGGGCTTTTTTATCTTTGTTCAAAACTGCCACTTGGGTAAAAATTAAAAAATGCATTCAATCATAAAATAGCTAAAGGTTTATGACCTTTTAAAAATGTGGCTTTTTTAGCTTGAGAGAGTCAGCATTTTTATTTCTTAAATGGTGGGTAGTAACAGAGGAATACTTAGAGTAACTAAGTTTCCTCTACATGGTTTAAAAAAATCCTCTGAAACCATACAGTGAACTGTGCATCTTGGAGGACTAAGTGATAACACAGGTAGATGGTACTGAGAGAGCCTATTGTAAGACTAAGTGGAAGTAGAGACTATTAGTGATATAAAGTGCATCATTAATTTCTATTAAGGTTTTACTTTTGTACCTTAGACTCAATTACTTATACTAGTAGTTGAGTACTTTGTGGAGCTATATTTAATGAAAGATAGAATCTGCCTTAATCATAGGACTTGTGTTAATCTGTGCTTTTGAACTGTTTTCCCTGTTACTGTTCCAGTAGAAAATAGGTCTGAGAAGTGTCATTTGGTTCTTTTTGACTGTACATACTTAATATTTAGCAGTAATGTTAAAATTCTCCCATGAGATACTTTCATTAAATTTTGCTATGCAGTGCTGCACTAGAGGGGGATTACAGATTGCTGTCCTGAGTTGAATAATTTGGTTTTAGATTTAGATGTCATAGTTAAGCTTGGAGTGAAATACAGTGGTTCTTACAGTTCTCTACATCACTTATGTTGTTCAATGTAACAATAATCAAAACATGACTCCCTGACACATACTATATCTGTGTAAAAAAAAAAGAACATGCAATGACCCTGTAATTAAGAGCTTTTAACAAGAGGGACTTTATTGTGAAAATAAAATCCACACTACTAATGCTGTCATCTAATTTAGACATAAAGTTTTAACTGAACCCTACAAAGTATTTGTTTAATTGAATTTTTTTTTTTTTTCTTATCTGAGTATAAAGGTAATATAAGTGATAAACTCAGGTCTAGCCAGCATCATAAACTGTGACATAAAGTCCTATGAGTCAGTTCCTGAGGCTCAAATTAGTCCTATTTTCTGAATGAGACTTCAAGCCCCCATGTCTTCAGAAGAGTGCAACCTCATGACTCCCACTGTTTGGACAAGCCCTGTTTCCAGTTCAGTATGGCACTTACTCTGTTTGAAGTCTGTTTGAGCCTGTACATGACTAGACACATGCTGAAAGAAGTTTGATGGCTTGTGATTATGATTTTCCTTGTGTGTTAATTACCTGAATTGAGTAATTAATTCAAGTTTGAGTAAAAATAGAAGCATGTGAAGCACCCACGTGCTCTTGCAGCTCAGGGACATAACAATTACCTAGCTCAGTACTTCAGAGGAAATAGGAACCCACTGAACCCTTCTTCTGAAACTGCAGGTGAATTAATGGACATCAAAGATTTTTTTTTTAATATTTTTTTTTAAGCTGATTCAAATGTGGTTTGAGCAAACACAACCATTTATTTTCTGGAGACATACATAAGTAGATTTAGTACAAATATTGGCTAGTTCTGTAAAGGCAAATGGAATATTTGTCATTACTCCTGACCTGCATTATTTTTCTCCTGTACTGGAATATCTCAACCTCGGTTTTCTGCAATTATAAATGCTGGCTGATATTTATAGTATCTCCTTTCCAAATGAAGCAAAGGGTGAATAGTGA
>JANHGL010007718.1:0-19247 GCA_024611195.1 Ceyx melanurus | reverse complement strand
AGTAGGGAAGGAAGTTAAATCAGTCTTCTATAGCAGAAAAATGGGGAGCTTCTAAAATCCATTGCAAGAAAGAAAAACATAAATAGTATATGCATGCTCTGTGTGCTTTTTATTGAGGATCTGAAGTAAGAGGAACAGAAAGTGCTAGAAAGCCTTCACATTTCAAAACAGCAAATAGATGTAGAACTAAAGTAGCACCAGAAGTGGCTAGAGAAGTGGGAATGAACTTTGACTACAGGGCTCCATTATGTGTGTGTGTGATGGTTACTTAGAAAAATTCCATAACTTCACACATCCCCCTCCTTCTTCCTGCAGCATTTATTACAGATCATGATGGGACAGTTCTTTGCTCAGCTGGGGTTAGTTGTCCCAGCTGTGTCCCCCTTCCAGCATCTTTTGCACACTCAGCCTACTGGCTGGTGGGCCAGCGTTAGAAACAGAAAAGGTCTTGATACTGTGCAAGCCCTGTTCAGCTGCAGCTAAAACACCCCTGTGTTATCACTAGTTTCCAGCACAAATTCAGAACATAGCCCTGTACATACTACTATGGAGAAAATTAATTCCATCTCGGCCAAAGTTAATTCTACAGTTGATCTGCATTTACCTGACTGAAACCCAATTCTAAGCCTAAAGGACAGAAGACAGCTTTTGTTTGCCAGTATAACTTAAGCACCTATGTTAGACTTGGCCCTTTCAAAACCAACTGGACTGAAGAAACTGCAACAAACACTTTTTTTCCCCCCCTATACTTAACCTCAATATAACTAAATCCAGTCCTAGCACAAACACTGGCCTGATTTACCAACCATGTAACCACTCTTTAGATACTGCAAATATGATTTAAGTTCCCTTTTTATTAGTCTTACAGGGCTTCTTGGATCCATTAGTAGCAAAAAAAAATTCCCACATTCGCCAAAGTTTTTCTGTCACGAAGACCAATGTCCTCAGTGATTCAAACTGTACACCAAAATTTAATACACTGCAGCCTTTCCCCCTATATAAATGACAAAAAGCTCAGGTACATACAGCCATCATTTTTCTTTCTGAAATATTTCACGAAATTCTTTGCTCTTCACTTCCAAACCCTGATCTCAGCTACTGATCAAGCAATCAGACCCATGTCTGAAAGAGCAATAGGTCTGTTATTATCTGCCCTTAAACTGCAGTAAAAGACTTTCCAAGATCAATCAATAAACACAGATCTCCCAGCATCTGCTTTCCCAACTTGTGATCCCAGCACAGTGCTGGATTTTATGTTAAGATCATGTAATTGCACCTGATTAGGAAGCTAATTTCTCTTACTATCATCCAGCTTTATATTTGTGAACCTTAATGGACTCACTAATGAATAAATACAAGTGTGTAGAATTTGGGAGATTGGTAACTCTCTCTTAAAATTCAAACAAAAATTAAGCTTTATCATCTGTATCTAAGTTAATACTAGGAATAGTACATCAGATCTTGCTGTATCACCATTCTTCATTTTCCTTCTGCAGCTTGCTTAGCTTCATGTTCCTGAATGTTCTCCTTAACCATAGTCATAAGCTGGACAAACATGTTTTTTCTGGTACTGAAAATGATCTGACGAGCTGTCATTATCCCTTTTCATTGAAGATTTTTGCAGGTGTTTGGACTAGGCTTTAATAAACTTAAATGCTGATTCTCCTAGGTCTCTGTGGATGAATAAATGCTGTAGTAGTGGGAATAAGGCCCATGACACCTTTCAATTAGTTTTTCAGGAACTGGAGGCCTTGTGGGATGTGTGAGAAATGTAATAATTCATCAGACATTGCTTTGAACCCTCTTTCAGGCCATATCCTGAAAGATAAGCTAAATAATCTTAGCAGTCAAACTGACAAATAGATTTTCCTATTTAGCCAGTCCTTGCTTCACCCTGGAATGATCTGCAGGACTGATTAGCCTACAAAGCCCTGAAACCTTCACCCTAGGATTATGACCTTAAACTTGCATTAATTATAGTTAACTATACACGACAGGATCAGCAATTGCACATTACTGTTAGCACTTGACTAACAGCAGAATCAAGTCTTCAGTTTATGATATGACTTTCAGTCCAATGCTAAAATCCAGCCTTAAGCACTGACCAGGCGAAGATGTTAGCATTGAACTGTCAACAGTGGTTAATCTCTGTAGCTGTCATCCTCCTTTTGCTTGGAATTTCTAGGATCCAACATTAAATGGCTGCAAAACATGTACTATCACAAAAGCTTTAATCTTGGAACTGACCTTTATCATGGATCAGAGAAAACAGCTTGTTTAAATTGGAACCTTAACACTCAACCTATTCAGAAGCCAGGGCTCATGTTGCCTTTCATCAGATCTAGAAATACTGTGCTAGCATTTATTTCTATTGTGTCCCTACGGATTTTCCAGGATCCATGATGACTTTCAGACCAGGATACTGAAATCTTAACCCAAGCTTTAATTTTAGCAGTGGTCTTAATCTTCAATCAGATTTCTTAGCCTTGTAACTTTCCCTTTCTTAATTGCTTCACACAGGCAACTTTTGCAGTGTACAGAGGCTTGGTATGCAGAACACATCCTTGGGTAGAAAGCAATTACTGTTTGGCTAATACACAAAATAGATATCTAACAATAATCTACAGTGGTAATCACCATGATCCTGATGAGACACCTGCCAAGACTTGGCCAACAAGTGCAAATGATGGCTCTTCTTTATCCTTGAAACTGGCTGATACTCAGTGGTTTTGAGCTGTTATCTTTTTATCTTCAGATTCTCTCTCTCCCTTTTTTTCTTTAAGGCCTTTTTGGCTCAGTATTTTTATTTTTATTTTGGTCAGTATTTTTATTTTCCCTATTGAACCCCTGATCTGCCAGCTATTACTGTTTGAACAGCTATACTTCTATACTTGACCTTTTTAAAAAAATTCTCTTTCCTGCCTTGCTTGAACTTGACTGCTAAACAGTAATTCTAACCCTAAAATGTGACCAACAGTATCTTATCAGACAAAAGAATCAGAGAACTTGTTATCATCTCTTACTGAACACTGCCAATATTTCATGTTTCACCAACAGAGATATTCAGATTATGCTTTTTTATACAGTACTTACAGATCTTAACATGAGATAAATAGGGATTCTTCTCAATTTTATACCAACATTAAATTTTTACTTCTGTTCACATCGTTATTAATCTGATGTATTAGCACCAGATCTTCAGCCTGCATTTCCTCAAATATTAATTCTAATCCAATCGATCAGAGAACAGATCAACTTTCAGTGCAGGCTATATGAACCAGATGGAACAGGCTTTTTGCTTACTCTTTGAACCCAGAAATATCTTAAATTTAACACATCGGAGAAGTAATTGTAGCACAAACTGATAACTGGGAGCAGCTGAGGTTACAGTCTGGCAATTGATGGTAGTGGAATTACTGGAGTCCCATTTTTGGTTTACGGTTTAAAAGATAGAAACCCACAAATGTTAGAAAAGTCTTCGCTATCTTTCAAAAACATAGAGTAAATATAAGGTAAAATGAAAAGAAGCTCTTAACTCTCAGATAAGACTATTGTCATGCAAGAGCACTTGGTGAGTAATAAAATTTCCTAATCTAATTTTCAGATGGCAATTCTGTGGATTGTAATCAGTATAGATTGCTAAAAAGTATTTCTCTCCCATGATACATTTCTGGGACACATAATTGTTCTGCGATTGCTAAGGGTAATATAATAGATTTTTGGGGAAAGTAAAAATTTTGTTTCCTTCCTCTAAACTAAATTAAATTATTCTGAAATATTTATATTTTGTAGTCATTATTTCAATTTTACGTCTTTACTTATATATAGCATTATAATGGCTAAACTAATAGCACACTTTATTGGCAGAACCACCAATAAATGAGGAATTGATAGGCTGTTTCTTTAAGGAGCTAAACTGGTAAGAGTAATTTTGGTGCAATCTTATTTACAAGCAATGCAGTGGATGAATTTCTGCTAAGTATCAAATAATAGGAGCTAATTTTATTGTTCAGAAATGTGAACATGGTTTGCAGCCAGTCCTGGTACATTCTCAAGATGCTTTCTTTCTCTTAAACTAGCACTGTCTGTGCAGGTCTGAGTCAGAAAAACAACTCGTGCCTCCCTTCCCTCAAACAGTCTCAGTAACAGAACATTATCCAGTAAATTGATTGTGAAATAAGGATTAGTGCACTGTTAGTTGGGGTTGTTCAACCTGGAGAAGAGGTCTCCAGTGTGCTTTATAGAGGCCTTCCAGTACTTAAAGGGGACCTACAGGAAAGATGAGGAGGGACTCTTTAGGTCCTGAGTGTAGTGATAGGATGAGGATTAGTAGTTTCAAACTGAAACACGGTAGATTTGTAGTAGTTATTATGAAGAAATTCTGTGTGATTGAGCTAGTGAGACAAATGTTGCCCCGTCCCTCAAACTACTCAAAGTTCTCTGAAAACATAACCAACTTTAAACGTAGTATCTGTACCAGACTATTGCTGTACCATAGTATAGGTTTAAAAAAAAAATAAAATTTAAAATATATGTATATATATAATAAAAAAATAAAGCAAGAATAGTGTTCTCAAATAGTTGTTGTAGATCAAGAGGAGTAAATAGGAAAAAGGCATTGTCTAGAAACTTGAGAAAGGTAAAGCATGATCATTAACTAATGATGCGCTAAGTAAAGAGTTTGTAGGGCCTGGCAATGACTTTCTGCAAGTAGCCACATGACAGAAAATTTTGTATGTAATAACTCTGTTTAAACTGTGCTGTTTGCTGAGATTTATTTATAATCTTGTCTTTTTTTTTTTTATGGTTCAGTAAAACCCAAAAATAATAAAAAGTACTGCCCATGAACGTTTATCTAGCTTCCTTGTTCATCATCAGTCTCAAAGATCTTACTTTGCTTTTCTGACTGTGGACATTTCAAAATTACAATTTCTTGAGAAACTTACATTGTGACAGAAAAATCACAGACTAATTTAAAGCTTCACAGCTCTTCACACTT
Organism: Ceyx melanurus; assembly: GCA_024611195.1. Classification (NCBI taxonomy): domain Eukaryota; kingdom Metazoa; phylum Chordata; class Aves; order Coraciiformes; family Alcedinidae; genus Ceyx; species Ceyx melanurus. The sequence continues at coordinate 14,248 of JANHGL010007718.1, read as the reverse complement.
TGTGTGTGTGTGTTTTTATATATATTTAAGGTGCTTTAGTTTATATATATATAATAAGTATGGCAAGTTACTGCCTTCAAATATAATAGTTATTTCACTTACTGTTTTTCTATTTTTAAATTCTTCCAGAAGCAGTAAGTTCTTACTCATCTGTACACAATAATGTGAGCTGCTTGTAACGTGGTATCTACTGTACAGCCACAAGAAATCTAGTGCATCTGTGAAGGAAAGAACTTTGCATCATGTCAGTTCATGAAGTTTTTTATTTTGTTTGGTTTTTTTTTTGATGCTGATGTAGAGCAGTGTAGATATACATCCTTTAGCATAAAAAAAAAACAACACCAAAACCAAACCAAACCAAAGACAAACTTTTTGCTATTTATGTCTATAAAGAGTTATTAACATTCACTTCTTAGGAGCAACAATGATGTCGCCACATAAAGATTATGGTATAGAACAATAACTTATTTTTAAAGGACAAATCCACCAAAGACAAAAAGAAATATATTTTTTAAAAAATACTCTTTTTTTTTTTTTTTTAAGCCTCCATTTTAAGATGGAGAAATTGTGAATTTAATGTATTGCCTCTATAAATGGGATAGTTAAACTACCAAGTTTCACATTTACTGAATGATTCAAATTCCCACCAGTGCAAAAGAAGCTATCTTTGTGTTTAAGTCTGGAGTACAAAACAAAATTGTAATAAAGTGAAGGTGGCACCTCTTTTTAGATTAACTGAAAATATACTATGAATAAACTCCCACTTCTTCCTAGACTGTGGTAATAAATATTCCTTGTTGACTCTTTACTGTATACCAGTTCCTGTTTGAATTTGTGATTACTGAAATGATAGTATAGAGAATGTAGATAAGATCATATATTTTTCAACTGTTTTAGAGTTGAATGTATATTTTCCATGATGATTTTTCAAAGCCTTTCAAGTAAGGATATCTATATCACAATCATGAGGAGAGGCTGTCAGAAGCTGCAGGGTTTCTGGAAGGCCAATGGGCTTGTAAGGTGAACTGGAAAGAAAAAGAAAAGATTTAGTGTGGGTTTGGGTTTTTTTTGAAGTTGAATTAACACTAGTATTCTCTTCTGTGGAATTTTCTGATTTTGAGAATTAACATTTCTGGTAGCAATCTGTAAAAAGACTATTTGTAGTTTGAAGTGCTTTTGAAGAGAGTTCTTCCTTGATTTTCCTCAGGCTTGATCCCAAGCACATGTTATTTTTCTCATATCATAACTCTCTCGTAAATGTTTTTCTTCATAATACATGATATATCAAGCTTGATGATGCAAGTAATACAGAGTTGCATGGAATTTACTAGTAGACTGTAATATTTACTCCATTCAACATAACCAGCAGTTGTACACAGATATACTGCCTTGTTTATCTGTACAGTTTTTTACCTCTGGGATTTATCCAGAGAGTATATAGCTGTAGTAGTTGTTGTCATGTATTTTTAGATATAAGTTTTCACGTATTTCTAACATGGATATCACCTGAGACAAGTACTCACAAATTACCATGATTTAGTATGTACTTTTAAATAATCACATTTTTCAAGATCTCTGAATTTTTAAGTTGCCTTCCTCTTTCAAACCTTTACATTTATATACCTGTATAATATAGACTGCTCTGTCTTTTTCTTACCAGTGTAAATCAAAAGTAACTTTATTAAAATCCACAGTAGTAAATGAGAAGAAAATAACTGTGAGGGATGACTCTGCTATATGCCTACATAACTTATTTTTTTGATATACATGAGGTGTAGGACATGTCAGCACTATCTGAAATTGATGTTTGTGTTTTATATTCACATGCCATTACTGCTGCTGAGAATAAACTTCTCTGCCCTCTTCTAGGTGGCATCGTGCACCAGGAAAGCAAATTTATTGCAGTGGTGTTTGTAGACTGGTGTAAAAATACACACTAATGTGTATTGCACAACGGGAATATGTTCCCAACATTTAGGATTGGTGGAAGACCACCTAGTTTAATCAGAACTTTGGCAAGCTTGAGCCATGAGCTGTTGCTACTGTTTGCAAGCCAATCTTCCCTGTAGCTAATGCTCAGCATTTATGCTTTCTGGTGTTACAGTCTGCTCACATTGGGATCATTCAGTAGTCAATCCCTGCAGCAACAGAAAAGGAAGTGGGGAGGGGGAAACAAAATTCAGTTGTCTTAAATTATGTTATCCCCATAAGGAAGACTAGATTTCCTTAGGACTGCGATCCCAAAATGTAACAATGACCTAAAAATGGGTGTTGAGAGCGGTTCTGTGCCTGTTGCTGAAAACCATCCATTGGCAATAAAATGGCAGTCATACATTTCAAGCTGTGCTGTGCTGAAGTGGAAGTCTGATAACAGCCATGGGCTGAATAAGATGGCAGAGTTGAAAATGGAACAATTTAAAACTATGTACTTCCAGTACTTTTTTTTTTTTTTTTAATGTATGCTCTATAATGAACAATATAGCAAATGGATGGCAGAGAAAACCTGAAAAGAAATACATTAGTGTTGCAACTGAATGATGTCATGATGTAACTACTAGATGCATTTCTAGCTTCACCAAGAGAGTTTTCTAAAGTTTATGAAGTATAAGGAGCTTCAAATGAAGACACATGTCACTCTGAACAGCTGCCTTCTCAGGACTAGAAAATTAGTTTCCCTGTTATTATCCCTACTCTTTAATAGTGAAAGGATTCCAGTAAGTGTGGGGAAGGTAACTGCATCATTTCACATACCTCACATTGAAAAACAATTTCTTTCCCCACCAGGATGAGTTGAAGGGTGTAAACTTGGCTGAAGGATCAGTCAAAATCCAAACATCTTGGTATGTGTAGTAATCACAGCTTTATAAATAAACAGACATGCATTTTTAATAGGAGTAGAAATTTTGTAACAAAATGAGAGATGCAATACATAAGTAAAAAGAATAAGAATCTTAATGAATAAAAGCAATGATTCCTTTTAGAATGGTGACTCTATAGAAGGTCTGGTTCTGGAACAGTGTTTTCTGCAAAGCCATGCACAGTTGCGTGCAGCACACTAAGGAACCCTTGTCCATGGTGTATTTACAGCACATTGCCACGCACATGACAGTGGGGCTAATCTTTGCTATAAGCACATACCATCTGCTGGTAACTACTGCTTAAATGAATGGGCTTGCATATAGTCAGCAAACAATATATCAACCAAGACATTCTGACTAGGCTGTGTGGTGGATAGAATCTGAATTAATTAACGAGACATAAATTAATGAATTTCAGGCTTTTGTAGTTTTATGATAGCTGCATTACATTTATCACTGTCTTCTCACTTGGTTTGTGACAGTCACTTGAGTGTTGCTTAAAAGTAATCTTAATGCCTTTAGAGCAGGGATTGTTTTCCCATGTGAACAGTTCAGAGGCAGTTTGGTCCTGCTTTTAGGTACCACTGAATTACAGACAGCAGATAACAGTAACACTGCTGAAATGACTGAATGGCAAGTGTTCTTGTGTAGAGTTTTGCTCAGCTTCTTGTATTCTCAGTGCATAATTCTCATCAGCCCTGTCCCTTCATAGATGTCTGGCTCTTTGACATATGCTTACAACACAGTTGGCTACACAGAGGCACCAGAAACCAAAGATAAATAGTAAAATTTTGGTCTTGACGAGTTAAAACGGTCCTTGAAATCAGTGGGGTCAAATGTTCATATGAATATCACAAGGAGACCACACTGATTCCATTAATTCCCTGGATCTCTGGGGACACTTTTGTTTAGCTCCTTTCCTGTTTAAGTGGGGCTGGGTAACTGTGTGTACATCTCTCTGGATGCAGAATTGTAAAGGGTGGTGTTCCAAAATCTGTTCATATTTTCACAGTGAAAATATAGTGTTCTGAAAGAAATACAGTGTGAGCCTTGGTAAGAGCCTGCCTTCACAGTGGACACTGACGAAATTGTCATGGTTTTATCCTCCTTCAGTGCTCTCAAGTGCCATGTTCTACAGTTGACTAATTCCTCACCTGAAGTATTTAGGCGTCTTCTCAGTACTTTGGTTACTGCTGGACTATACCGTGGAGCCTAGGGCTTTTTCAGGACTCCTGATTATAGACCTGGATTCTCAGCTCTGACATTATGAGGTTTATCTATGCTTGTGTTTCACTGTTTAAATACAGGCAAGCTCTCCGAAATCAACACTTAATATGAGCAATCATAACTGAAAATCAAAGTAAGCAAGTCACACAGTCAATTTTTGTATGCTATCTTGCCTTTCCTAATTCACAGCAGAGAAATGATGCTCAAAAGCCAAATAGTACAGTTGCATCCAATGAGAGTATGTACATTTGCAGAGAGCTGTGCTAGTAAATAAACTTCTTCCCCAGTGATCTTATTATATCCCATGTTCATACGCGGAAATATATTAATCTTCTCTCTGAATTATGAAAAAGAACAGAGGTAGAAGGATGAGAAAACAAAAAGCACTGATCCTCAGGATTACAAGTGTCTTTTAGTGCCTTTTCACAACCTTCTACTGAAATATACACCAACAATATTCATTGCATGACCAAGACATCAAAAGGCTGTGGTCAAATGGTTGTCTTGACTGTAATACAATAACACAGTCTAGGAGAAAAAAGACCTTCAGTTCTCTCAGAGTGGCAGACACCTTGATGAATCATTTAACATTATTTTTTAGAGTTACTTTTCTCCTTATGGCAAGATGTATATGTCAGCATGCCAACCCCATCCCAGTACTCCATCAGGACTCATATAAATTTTGGATCCTGATCCACCAGCTGCAGCTGCTAGCATCACATTCCAGTAATGAGCCCTGTGAGCTTGCTGGTGATGGAAATGGACTAAGACTGTATGAACTGAATCTGTTCCTTTTTCTAGACAAAAGACAAACGAGCTATTCTTGGCCTTTAAATTTACAGAATTCTGGAAAGAAAAACAATGAAAAATCCCAATGAACTAGGAGTAAATAAATGGACCCATAAGTTAATGATAAGGTTGAGATGAGCATTTCTAGAGCTTTCTAAATACCAAGACAAAAAGCAAAGAAAGAACCTGATATTGAAAACTATTCAAAGGTGTGAGAAGAGAGACAAAGGAAGAGTGAGGCTTGAGAAAGCTTGAAGATGACACTGGGTGAAAAGAAATAGTGGAAAAGGAGACTGATGAAAAGGGAATCAGGAAAATAAACAAAACAGAATGAAAAAAATAGAAAAATACAAATGCAGGCAAAAAGTTGAAATGAGTTATACAGTAGGGGAGGAGTAAGTAAAGTGAATGAAAGCTGAAAAGGACCACAAGTAAGTCCTAAGGGCCATTTGTATTTTGTTACTACAGAATGATGCTGGCAAGACTGACTGACGGAAGGGGAAGACATCTCAAAAGCCTGTGAATCGAGAGGGTGGAAGAGTAAAACGTGGACTAATTGCAGCACATGGGGGAGAAAAAAAGGCAGAATATTGGTCCAAACTTATGACTTTGGAAGTATATAGACATATTACTGCCAGAATAAAAATTACAACCAACAAAAGTAATTGAAAATACAACTAAACAAATGTACTTAGTGTTTTATTTCTTTGGTGCATATTTATGCAAGACCAAACCTTGGCCAGGGGGATCCAGACACAGCTGTCTGAAAAATATCCTGAAAACTGTCATTTACTGAGAATTTTTATTGAAGAGGAATTGTTTATTCTAGGCAATAGGGTTTAGACAAATTCTGACCTTCTGCCTTTATATAGAGTGGCTGTCACCATCTTGACTTGAATGTTTCCTTTGATCTCCACAGGGGTCTTTGCTATGAAAGAATTTGCAAACATGAGAGCATAGAGCATTGATCCTTTTAATCCATCCCAAACCTGAACTATAGTCACTGTTTGAACCAGCAGTCTTCTTTTGGCATGGATAAGTGTTACTTGCAAGTGTGGCCATGCTTATGATCTGTTAAAGGTCTGTTGGCAGCCTCTTTTCCAATTCCTCTGTTATTCCTTGTGGCTGGGTTTTACTCCTCCATAAATCTTCATGGCCAGGTGGCAAAGGAAGACGGAACCTTAATAATAACCTTTGGTATCATTTGCACATACTGGGAAATACTGTCCAGAACTTCAGGCCTGTTCAGGCAGAGTGATGGAAAGAGCTTGGATGGAGCACACACAGTCATAAACAAGTAATTTAAAATTATGGTTCTATCAGTTGCTTATTTTTACTTTTCTATGTCTGATCAAGAATATGGCAAAGTGATGTTTGGAAATTGCTTAAGAAATAACAACCTGAATGAAAGAAAATTGACTGTTTGGGAGGGAAATGTGGGCCCACCAGTGAAAGAATGTCACCAGTAGGACTAATTTTGAAACATGGCAGCTGCAGTAAAAAAAAGACCTTTTAAAACATTATGCTGAGGCAGCGGTCCAACTCTAGCTCAGAGGGAGGTATATTACCTACTGAATTACGAGTAACATCTTGTTCAGCATCCTGTTTAAAGATGAGATTTTCTCTTCACTGCTAAGGAAGGAAACAGAAGCCTTCCATTAAAAAATATGTCTGCCCTTCAATTGAACTGCCATTGTTAGCCTGTGTTAAAATGGTCTAAGGTATACATTTCTTTAAAGATAATAGAATTAGTTTTTAAGTTATATGATATGCATAAAATTACTGTGGAATTTGAATTTATGCTGGCCACCCAGCATGAAGAAGAGAAGTCAAGGCCATCCTAGAAAGATAGAAGGGAAAGGAAAGGATGTAGATGTGATTGAGAGCTTAGGGGACAAGAGGTTGAATAGGTGGATTTTCCAGCCTTTGCCATCACACAAAGAAAAAGGGTTCAGAAGTATCTGTCATCTGGTACACACCACTTCATCCTCTGCTGTCTGCCTTTCTGACCTACTGGAAACATTTGATAATATATGGACATTTGGTACTATGGAGTAATCTGTTTATTTAAGTGTCTGCTTAACTTTAAGTGTTGAGTCAGTCCAGCATACAAAGCATGCTCATGAAACTGCATCCTAATGCATTCTGACACTGTAAGAAAAAATACATAAACACTGCTCAAAATGGACTAGTATGTGACAATATAGTGGCCCCTTCACATATATAATCTAGAAAATTTTCATGTGCTGTAATCTGTTCCACGCATAAAATTCCACGTTTTTTATTTTGAATGCTGCCTGCAGCATTTAACAGCACATTTGGTAAAATAATACAGTAACTGGATTATTTCAAACACAGCATGGTTTTCCTCATTTAGGTTTTCAGAAACTGCTTTTTTCTAGTAATCTGATACTCAGCCAGTAGCAACTTTTTTTTTTTTTTATAGATTGTTTAAACCACTGTCACAGTTCTTTATTTTGATTTTATAGGTAATCATGTTAGCTCTATCTGTGGTTATGCTAATTCTCTGTGTTCTTTAATCTGATATGTACTAACATTGAATTACTAACACAGAAGACAGAAATGAAATTGATAATTTTTTTTGTGTGTGTTTTTTTGTTTTTTTTTTTTGTTGATGACTGCATAAACCATCTGTGTTCAAAAGATATACCAAACTCTAGCTCTTAAGCACAAGGAATTGTAAAGATCCTGGATTCTTAGAAAATCCCTGCCCAGGGATTACCAAATATTAGAGGTTCCAAATTCAGACCATATACTACATGTTGCTTAGTACATAGCCCCAGTTACTGCATATCAAATCAAGTGTAAGCTGCTGGAACAGAAATAATTTCTAATAATGATATTATAATTAAATATTAATCATGCAGTTAAAAAACATTTTACCTGGCTAAATTCCTTCATGTTTACACAGTGGTTAAGATACAATCCATTTTTTCCTCCTATTATTGCTTAAATTTGCTGAAAACTGTTACTCTTCACCAGAAAGATCTATTACAGTAATGGACTAATTGTGGATAAGCTATCATCATTTAATACACCATTTAACTGAGCATAAAGTGTTGGGGGAAGCTGTTGCATACATTTATAAACATTAGGAAGTCATAGGTAATACTGTAAGAGGGGCTCAAATAAAGATTAAGAGATCAAAAATTTGTTGGTAGTGGCAGTGATTTGGGGAAAATCTGTAGATTCAAAGCACACCTGCAAGAGGTCTTGTAGATAAGACTGGTTTCACCTATTTATAGTGAGAGAACACAGCTGTAGCAGCTATATCTTCTACAGATTGCCTGGCCTGGCCTAAATAATAATAATGGCACCTCTCTGGTCTAGGTAGATTGTTCATATTCTTGAATAGCTTCAGATGATGCTGTTCATGACACAGCAATCACCTTTCAGAGGCAGTGCAAGCAGAAATAGACATTTAGTTGCCCGCCTGAAATGCAAGTTTCTTTCAGTTTTTCCAGGGAAAAAAAAAAAAAAAAAAAAAAGAGTATAGCAAATGGGGGGGGAATAACTTAACTTCTTGAACATATAGTGCACGTCTCTACTGCCTGACTAGTAACCTCAGGTTCCCTTCAGAGTCAGCAAAGAGTAATAGTCACCCCTGGAGTGCAATTCATCTCATCCTATTGTTGACATCTAAAATTAATCAGCTTTCCACTTCCAAGGGTGTTTCCACCTTGGGCAAAATGCTTCTTCTTCCACAAGATTTAGTAGTGTTTAGCAGGCTTACACTTGTTCAAGATGCAGACACCTTTAGGGTTTATAGAAATGTAAAGGGTTAGGGCTGGCTTGGCTACTAGACAAATGACAGATGCTCTCTATTAACACATCTCCCATTTCACAGGGGAACATAAAGGCAAAAAAGGGAAGAGAGAATGCAAATAATGGAGAGACACTTATAGACTGGAAAACGAAAACCACTTTAATGAAACAATAATGACAAAATGAAATGCATACAAAAATATATAAACTTTATATTGAACCAATCCCCTGATGGCAAGATTCAGGAGCATATGGTTTAGGATTGAAGGCAGAAGAACAGAGTCTTCCTTGAACACTGGTCATTGTAGAAGAGAGCTTAACCCTTGTGATCCCTCAGCTTTATACTGAGTATGACATATATAAAATGAAATATCTTGTTGGGCATTTTAGAGTCACCTGTCCTGTCTGCTGCTCTATGCAGATTCATCCTCTTGCTTTCTGCACCCCCATCATGGAATATAAGACTCATCAGTGACCTTGATTTTCACAGGAGCAAGCATAAGCAAGAGTCTCTCTGAACACCAGTCTGTGGTAGTAACTGGAAACATCAGGTATTATCACTGTTAGAAGCAGACAGTGTCTGCAAAAGTACACCATGCAGTTAGTTAGAAATGACAGCTGAAAAGTAAAATCACTGAATAGAATTAGTTCTGTTCTAGCTAAAATCTGGAAAATGGAATACTGAAAAAATTCTGACTTGGCTCTTGAGAATGAAGCACATTTTTGGCTTGATTAGGATAGAAAACAAGAGGAGTCACTGGGTCAGAATTAACCTGGGGGAACAGTTACTGGAATCAGTGTCCTTGCTATGCCACAGAGAAGAGGAAAACTCAGTCCTCCATTGCAATAGACCTCAAAACTGAGGAAGGTACTTGGTTAGTCTTTCAGAAACATTTAGCAATGAGTTTGTGTCTGCTGATACTATTCAACATTGACCCTGGTAATGTGTTACTTTACTTGTTTTTCTACTTTAAAAACAATGTAGTCTATGCTATTTTTATTTTATTCTAATGGAGACATAAATCTTTGTCCCAGTGCAACACAGTAAAATGAAGTTTGACTAACTAAACTTGCTGGGGCAGAACATGTTACTTTTCTATAAAGTGTTCATTCTGTTTTGAGCAAGCAGCACATTTTCTCTCAGATACAACACATGCAATTTTATTTTCAGTGTTTATACATTGTCTATTCTTTAGTTAAGTATCAGAAGGTGTATAGGAGCTCTGCTATTATGTTGTAAAAAAGTTGCCAACTACTTATTTATATATACTGCACACAAAAGAGACAAAACCTTTGTATTAATTAGACACTATTTTCAATTTCACAATAATTTCTCAGAATGGAGTTGCAAGGCCTTTATTGCAATGGAGATTTTAAATGGTGCCAATTTGCTGTTTTCTGAGATGGACAGCAGCTGTTCTTATAGAACAAGTTCAGTAGGTTAGGAACTGGGTCAGTGCTACTTCATGTCACTGGAGTTTTTTTGAGGGGAAGAGTTGTGCTGAAAAAATGACCACAAAGGACAAAATGCTGTGTTCTGTCTTTGCTGTTTAACAATGATTCTTCACTAGATGTGCTTAAGATTTTCTAATTGACAGGCCTGCAAACTTCCTTGAAGTTTCTCACTTCCTATAAGCTGTAGTAACAGTTCTATTGATCAATAAATGCCTTCAGGCATAGTCTCATTCATTTTAAATTCTGAAACAATAGAGACAGGTAAAAACCTATTGCTTGCTTATCTGTAACTACCTGGAACCTAAAATACCACTTCTTTTGAAGATTCATAAGGATGTAGAATCTAATTCAACTCCTCATTGCTATGTTTTAATTTCACAGTCTAATAGTAGCAAACTTAGCTTCTCCCTGGAGTGTGCAGGTGTAACACTAAAGATATAGAGGGAATAGATATAGATCTGAGGAGGAAGAAAGCACTCTTTTCAACATTAACAAGTGTTATTTCAAACAGTTTCCACAGAAGTGCTGCAGTTAATATACGTACCTGGCATGTGAGTGTCTGTTTGATATCAGGATTGTGTTCAGACTCAGCAAGTTTCAAAGTCTGGTTTGTTCTCATAGTGTATGAGGACTCTGTTTCACAGTGCATCAGGCAACCTGTGTCCATCTACAAGGTCTCAGCTTTATTGAATAATGCAGGTTCTTTTAAGGTAAATTTTTATTCTTATCTCTTAATATTATTATCCTTTCTTCAGAAATATAATAGCATCACAGATATCCTTTGACCACAATCTGGTTATTGATGTCAGTGCAGTTCAGTATCTAGACCCTAGTCCTTTGTGGAGTTGTAATGGAAGTGGCCTATATTCTTTCTTTTGGCAAAATTCTAATGAAAATGAGGATTTGAAAGTGACAAAATCTCCCACTTAACGTGAAGGAAAACACTTTAAGTTATAGGGATCTCAAAAAATGAGAGAGGGGGAAAAAGTAAGAAAGAAAATTTATACACAGAAAGATTAACTTGGAGGTAATAGAGAAAATGTTAGAAATAAAATGTAAGTTCCAGCTTCGTTGGAGAAGTAAATTAAAAGAAAAAATTAAGAGACACAAAATTACTTAACATAAATAACAGTAGGCTGCACTACTCTGAAAGGAAAATCCTGTGCTAATCCTGAAAAGCACAGAAGTGCTTTTTTGCTTTCTCAGGAAGGAATCCTGAGAAGGCAGAAGAGTAGTCTGTCTCTCTGTCTCCTACTCAGAGGCAGTAGTCCGTATGGTGCACATTCATCCATCCTGCTGTAGTTCAAAGCCTGTTGGGGAGTCAATCTTAGTGAGATCAGCCCCTGGAGTGAATTGTTCAGCTTTCCTTTTTTTTTTTTTTTTTTTTTATTCAGAAGGAATGTATCGTAATATTTTAACAATAAAAGTGTTTTACAGTAAGTAGGATTGACTTCATGCTAAGTAGGTTTTATTCCCTTTAGCTTTTGGAAACTAAAACAAACACATCACTGATTTTATGTCATTCTCTGCAAGACAGGAAAGAAATGCACAATTAACACTGCAAGCAGCTTTTAAAGCTTCTCTCCTAACAAGAAAAACAAGTATTAATGTGATCATCTCAGTTTCTTACAAACTAAGGCATTTCCAGATTACATGCTTGTTAATAGAATTTTTAATAATTAAAGTAATTCTTAAATTGTTCCCATGACCGACTCCAGAATATGATATTGTGATACAAGTGTACCACTCAGTGTACCTTTCAGTCCCTCTCATGCTGCTGGATTTTTTTGCTTTTGGTTGGTTGGTTTATTTTTTAAATTTTTTTATTTTTTTTTACACCCATACATGCATCTTAGTTTTTTTGTGCCTCCACTCCTTCCAAATTCAGTATATTCTAGCTGAATGTGTGTAGGACACAGAAGCCTTGATATACACAACCTGCTGGAACTGTGGTTCTTAATAACTTGCAATTTTTGTTTCACAGTGTCATTTTTGGGGGCTCCTCCCTTTATTTTGCAGCCATCTCTGTTGTATAAGAATATTTGTATGAACACCTAGTTAAGAAAATAATGCTTTGGGTTTTTGTTGGGTTTTGTTTTTTTGTTTTGTTTTGTTTTTTTTACAAAACTTTATAAAATATTTCTGATTAACTTTGAAATAAATTTTGAACCACTGAAATATTAAGTTCATAAATAGTAATTAAATGCCAGAGCAAAACATTTTTTTTCATAATTCAAGTGTTTTGCTCTGCTGAAAAAGTACAGTGAGGTCAACACAAGTTTGGTAAACATTTTAGCCAGACCAAAGCTGTTCTTTCCTGGTGAAAAGACTTGAGGCTGAAATATTTCTAAGCATATGCCAATGCTCTTTCATGCTGTGCAGCCAGCCTAGGCTGCTAGCTCACTAACAAATACAGGGTCTACTGGCAGTGGGGAAATCCAGCTGGGCTTTTGTGCAACATGATTTGCACTGGTTTCTGTAGAGCAAGACCTGCCTATAAAGGAAACCTGGCAGAGAAGTACTAAAAAGCTTGCTGATGCATAATCTGCTAGGTCCAGGGGATCTCCTGATTGAGAAGGGATGTGCTACTTTGTGATTAAAGAGTGGTGGAGAGAAAGCTACACCACATTGCTGGGTTTCAGGTCTACCAGGGATTGCTACAGTTTAGATGAGTTTGGCTAGAGAAGCAACCTCGAGTATAGTTCCGCACTTAGCGCTGTGGTTAGATGTTTGAGGTTACAGTTTTAATGGCTATAGCCATCGAGTCCTGGCCCTAAGGGCAGAAGAGATGTCAGCAGTTGGTGAGGCAAAAGTCAAATAGTAGTAAAACCCAGTATCCATACACTGATGGATCAAAAATAGCTAAAATACCAACCTAGTAGTGTTCAGAAATAAATCTTCTTCCTAAGCCTTCACAATCAATTAACAACCTAAACAAAGCCTTCAACCTGATCTAGGAAAGGAACTGATAGAAAGTATGGTAACAATTTTCAAATAATTAAGAAAAAATCTAGTTGGTTGTTTCACAGTAGCTACACCTTGTACTGCCTTGTTAGGCAGGCTCTTTGAATAGTTGAAGGCATTTGTATGAACAAAACTATGAATAATAATCAAATATGCAGAGAAGAATAATGATGCACACATAAAGCTCTCAAATTTAAGTATTCTCTTCTTTAAAGTCAGTGCTTTTAACATCATCTTCCATAAGATTTTTTTATATTTTTAAAAAAGGAGGCATGAGAAACCTGAAGTACTGCAATTTCCAGACTTCTAACTGCATATTGTGAACAAATCACTACCCAAATGACAGTGGTTGCTGCTGCTTATTTTACTGCAATATTATTTTCAAAATCTCATTGCAAATCAGATGCATAACAGTAAGCTAACACTGTATAACAAGTGCTATCTTAGCCTCCTCATTTTATTTCCCAGAGAACACTTTGCCTATACAAAATACCAAGGAAGTAATTTCAGACACATCTTTACTAGAACATTATTTTTCTCAAAGCTAGCAACCTTACTAATGTAGATTACCACAAACTGCAGTATACCTAGAGCAGGCAATATACCTCTTTAGTTTTGTGGAAGTTAGAATGAGCTACAAAATTCTTATTTCACTGAACCAAATGTTCCATTAGTTTAAACTGTCTATGCTTTCCATTTCCCCCGACCTTGCTCTACATTCCTTTCCCCATGTCTCACAGGGCACTGCTTTCTTTATAATATATATTCCCTGGTATCACTCATGTATCCCTATGTCAGAATCCATCCATTGTTTGCTATTCTCCCTCACAGAATGCTATACAGCACCATGGAAGATTTGTTCCCTATTTGTTTGAGCTGTTTTAGCCGTCAGTGCTAAAGTACAATGGCTTTTAGTTGTTTGTAAATAGCTTTGTCCTTAGGGCTTGGAGGGCAGTTTATTTTTCTTGAAGCACAGCACAAAATGTGATGCAGTTGAATAGACATTGTAATGTACCCGAAATGCTACAGGGCCTTCACTGTGCCAAAATGAGGACCATGAAATTTTCCTATCTCTTTTCTGCATAAATTGAGCTGATTTTTAATCTTTGGAAGAAAAACTGTCTAGAGCAAAGGGAATTATATTGATATTTTCAATGTTTTGAAGAATA
>JANHGL010007715.1:105663-117284 GCA_024611195.1 Ceyx melanurus | reverse complement strand
GGGATGGGATCTTTGCTGGCTGCTCGATCCCGCCGCCCTCCCCAGCCTCTCCCCGCCACTATCCCGCCGAAGAGTTGGGGCGGGATGGGACCAGGCGGCGGTGCATGGGCGGCCGTGGATCGCCCCGGTCCCGCCATCGATCCGCGTGTGGGACGTGCCTCGGAGGGGCGAGTCTGCGTCCAGACCGAGGTGGAGAGCGTAGCTCCCGCCGGCGGGTAACGGCGGGCGGGGAGGTGCCGCACTGTCTCCCGCCCGCTGGGCCACGCCGCCGGAGGTGGACATCCCCCCGGCGCTCTTCTGCCTGCCCCGCTGCCACCATTTTCGGGGAAATTCTCCAAGGCGAGGGAAAGCGGAGACCCCCGATAGGCGCAGGAGGCTGTTCCCGGGGCGGATACCTGCCTCCGGCCCGGGCCATCTTGAGCGCTGCGCGGGAGCTGATTGACAGCGCCGCGGGGCCGGCGGCTGAGCCCGCTCCGCAGAGGGCTCGGGGCCGGCCCTGGCTCAGCACGGTGGGGGACGTTTCTGAAATCTGCAGGGTTTCAGCCCAAAAGCTCCTCTGCTCTCTCGCGGCGCGCGAACGAGGGGGAAGGGGAGGAGGAGGTTTAGCGGGAGCTCTACATCTCCCCCAACTCACACTGGACAATCCATAAGTTTATTTGTTCCTTTCTTCCACCAGCCATAGGTACGAAGAAGGGACTTTGTATCTGAAACGTTCACGAAACACATTTTTATTTTTTTTTTCCCTCCAAAATTGCGGGAAGTACTTGAATTCCTTACAATACCTACTCAAATAGGGGGGCGGGGGGTGATTTGCCCTACAGATTGCAAAATATGTTTAAATTTATTTTCCATTTTGATTTAAAAGGACAGAGATGGCTTCCTTCTCCCCTTCAGCTCTCACCCATCCCCCCACAATTGTTAATATCGATAGCACCACATTTCGGGGGGAGGGGAAAGAAAGAGGGCAAGAAAAGCTCTACTTCCCTACAATATCTGTCGACTTCCAACCCTTTTAAAAATCACATTTGTAAGTAACAAGGAAAAGATAAATACTCTTTGACCATTGTTTAAGGGTCGCTGCTTTCCATTGAAATTTACACATGCATGTGAACGCTTAATCTTTTCCTGTGCCTCCCAGCCTCCTCCCCTTCAAAAAATGCCAGATACCTGGTGGCCTCAGCAGCATTGCCTCTGGCCTTGGATGCCAACCTCAGGCTCTTCTGGCCTGGCCATACCCCTGCACGGGCCTGTTGTCTCTCATGGACCTTCTACTGGTGTCCCTTGCAGGGACTGCAAGTGTCCTGAATACATTGCTGCATTTAGAGTAGGAAGCAGAAGCATTGGTGTGTCTAATCTCAACTGGTGGAATGGTGACCATGTTGGTTACCCAGTTTTCTTGCCCCAGTTATGTGCAGCATGAATATCTTAAAAGACTTAGTGTGTGGCTGTTCAGATCCTTAGTTTCAATAGCTGTCCGTGTTTTAGACAATAGAGGATGAATTAGATAAGTCATAACAAAAAAGGAAAGTATGATCAGTTCTTTATAAGAAAAATAATTTTTGATGAGCTTTATGCTGTGTTTTAATACTGTCCTTGTTGTTTCTTTCAGGGTACAAAAAAAATAATGAAATCAAACATTAATCACTCTTTCAAAATGAAATGTGATTTTGATTGTGCACCTCTTAATACTGGATTTACACCACCGAAATCTGCTGTGGAGAAAACAAAACTGGAAAAATCCTACCCCTTGAATTATGAGGAAGGCTTTTGTAAAAGCTGTGCTAAAGAGCATCAGAAAATACTCCTTAATGACTCATTCCATGCAGCTACTCAAAATACAGACCTTGATGATGAAGGAAAACCTGTATATAACAAAGAAAACGATCAAGCAACCCAGGGACTTCATGAAGGTATCTATGAAATGGAAGCACTGGAAAGCAGTAAATTTTATGAGGATAGTGGCTATTCCTCTATGTTAAGTAGTCAATATACTGATGCAATAGAACCTGATGATAGTATACCTTTGGCTGGGAATCTCTGTGGCATACCAAAGTATTGTCTCGGGAAGAACCAAAATGAAGCACAATTTTCAAAGAAGACTTTGTTGCCAGTAATCCATTATGAAGAAATGATTTGCTCAACTTTGAAAAAAAGTGGTAAAAGAAATCTCAAGTCCTGGGCTGCAGTAGACAGAATTGTTCTCAGGGGAAAGTTTGAACTTTGTAACCTAATTGGAAAGAAAATGGGATTAGATAGAATAGACATTCTTGCTGAACTCTTCCAAAAGAACTTGAAGCATATATTAGCAAACATTTTAAGGCATCTCAGTGAGATGGATTTAATAAAGTAAGTATATTGATATTATTGTATTTCATTGAGAAAGTAAATAAACTAATATGATGGCTTAAGAGTGTTTTAGATATGGACTTTGTGATATTTATTCAATGATTATTATTAATATGTTAAAACATGAGCTATCAATGTAAGCCATGATATATATGGAGAATGGGTCTTTTCCTTAGAAGGCAAATTGCATGTTACAACTGTGAATGTATGCCATCTGCTGCATGAGAGAAAAAGATTGTATAGTTACTTGCTTTCCTAGGAGGTAACTGATATGTTTGTATTTCTGTTGCAGTTTTGCCAAAGTCAGCACAACATGGCTGAAGATTCTACAAGAAGATAAAAAGATTTTCCAAGTATATAGTAGAGCTGTGAAAAACCTTTCTGTAAGTTTCTGTACTTGTTAGGTATTTTAAGCCTAAAACAGCAGTGTCTTTCTGCTATTTCAGGATTCCTCCAGACTTAGGAGATTGCAGAAGAGTTTCTTAGATTGGAAACAGTGGAGTGTCTGAGTTTGTCCTGTTAGGATGTCCTATCTCTAGTGTTGTCTAGTTACTTCACTGTCTGTGTAGCCCAAGGTAGGTTGACTGAGAAGGTTACCCAAGGAGAGATGCAGCCCTCTTAAGAGCTTCCACATGTCCTGTGTTACAAAGGAAGGCAGGAAGGAGGGGGTCAGTTTCAGCACAGCCTGCTGAGCAAGCCCTAGAGGCTCTCAGCAGAGAGTCTCTTCCTTGCTTCAGTGTCCCCACTGACCCAGCAGTTAGAGACTGAGCACTACACATCTGCCTGTGCGACTCAGAGTCTCTGCTTATACTTTCTAGCAACAGTCCTTGAAGTGCAACATGTTGGCTACAGAAAACTAAAGCTTTTTGTACTGTGAGCTATTCCTAATGCCTGTTTGCACTATGAAATAAAAAAATACAAGATCCAAGCACGCTAGCATTTCACTTTACCAAAGCAGGGCTCTTCTGAAACATTAGAGGTGTTTTTCTTCCTTCAGAGATGGAGAGACAATGAAACAAGGCTTAGGGTAAGATAGTCAACTAGATTTATGTAGTAGTTTAGTGTTAGCCTATTGGGATGAAATGATTGAACACCACTGAACATTAATCTTAAAATTTTTATTTCATTCCTGTCATTGTATGTTTTTTTAACCTGAACTGTTAGGTGTTTACTTCTCAGAAAGCTTCAAGCATCCCTGTTCACCATAAAGAAATAGACATGTTGTTTTGTGCTTTAAACTGTTGCAATGACTAGGTTAGATGCTCTGCCTAAATAATTTTGAAGCATTCGTATGAAAGTAGCTTGCTTTTTTTCATAGAAGATACCTGTATTTACAGTCTGAACTAGGGGTCTGTTCTACACATTTATAACAGTAGATAGTCAGAGACTTGAGGTAAAATTTGTAGCATACTACTTGTAATGATGTTTTATTATTGGATGCTTTCTAACCAGGAGGAATGATCAAAAATGAATTGTCATATTCTGTTAAAGTCAGCATCAGGTAAGTATTCTGAAATGTTATGCTTGGTTTTGTTTTCACTAGAATGGCACTAAGACGTGTGAGGAGGCTGCAACAAGGGAGTATGTTCTCTGCAGAGCTGCTTTAGCTTCCATTCAGAAAGCAACCCCACCAGGAAACTTGAATAAAAAAGGCACCAAAAAGACATCGTCCAAGAATCACAGCAGGCTTGTGGAGTTTTCTGAGGTAACTGGGGATTTCCACTTATCTCTAACTTCTCACACGTTGTCTAGCACACAATTACTTTGTAAAGCATGCTTCTGAAAGTAACACCTCCAATTTGAAGTGCTTGTAGCTCTTATTAGTATGGCTGCCAGAATTTGCTTATTTGGCCTATTGTAAGAAAGTGTCAGAAAATAAATGGAGAATATTGATACACTGGGATGTTCTACATTTTCATTTTCTGGTCATCAGAACATAGTGTACCCTCATCATGGCTTACTGGTTGGACTGGGATTTTTTTGCTTAAATTTTGGCTTGGATCAGGACGTGCAAAATTTAGTCTTTCTCTTAATTTCCATATACATTTAATGAATCACATTTTCCAAATCACACAAAAACTGTCAACTTGGCTTCAACATTGAGCATCAATTAAAAAAAAAGACTAAAGATGAAGTAATAAGCAACAGATTTTCCTAACTAGAAAAGGTTTTTATACTCGAGTTCAAATGTCTTACTCTGCAAATTGGTTCAGTAAGAGAAGATACAATCACACTTTACCCTCCACTCATCCTCTTTATGTTTTTTCACAACAGGCTGCCCAGACTTTGAAAAACACTGAAAGCTTTAAAGTCTGCCATCGCTGCGGCTCGCCTGCAAAGCACGACTCCTACCTACAAAGAGCAACCTGCAGTCGTGAGAGCTGTGGCTTTGACTTTTGCACAAAGTGCATGTGTAGCTACCACAGCTCCAGTGACTGTGTGAGTGGCAAACCAGTGAAACACTTCTCCAAGCTCGGGGCACTTCCTGGGAGTAAGAAAAGCAAACAGAATCTACGGCGCTTGTGACCCTTCCAGCCCAACACAGTTTGTCATGCCCCATAAAATTTCTTTTAGAATATGAAATGCAAACAAGAAAATGCTATTCTGTATTTTAAAAGAAAAAGAAGTCTGTATTTATTGTTACTCTGTACTATTTGGCTGTGTTGAAATTCTTAGGCGTCATCACAAATACCCTTTTTGAAAAGCCTTGATAATCTATAATAGAAAATTCTGGGTATTAATTATAATTTTTCAAATATTGGCCTGACAAATCATCTATTGTATTCCAGTATTCAAAATATCCTCCATTAATATTGAACAAAAGAAAAGGTTTTGGTGAGTAACCTTCCATGTGTAACCCTGGCAATTCTGGAATGCTGGAAGTGGGAAGCTGTTTTTATTGAACAGTTTTTATTGTTCAAAAGTCTTTTAAAAGCATTTCTAATGGGACTGTCAAGTGAGGTCAGTAAAGACTATTTTAACAAAAAAATTATGTGGGAGTCTAGATGATTTTTTTTTTCAAGGCTTTTCCTTTATTTTTAAATGTGAAAGTTCATAATGCCTTTTTCTTTGAATTACCATATGTGAATCTTTTAAGTTATTGCTCTTCCTTCATTTCTTCATTCAAAAACTGCAGGTTTTCCTTGAATTGAGGTGATAACCTTTCCAACATAAAGTACTGTATCATGTTTGTACTGCTAAAAAATACTCTATTTTTTTCTAAATCTATCTTATAAATATTTGTATATATTTGTAAATACTACTTTAAATATTATTCGTGTGTGTCTTGTAGATGTGAAAATAAATTGCTGTTCTTAATTTGGTTGGCAAGTCTAGATGTCCTTTATAAAACCTAAAAGGCTTATTTTTCATGCTCATTTCTCAGGTTTCTGGTATTCACTTCTTAAAAATAAAGAACAAATATCCTGGTTTAGTGCAGAATGTCCTGAATCCCTTCTCACGCTGTGTTCCTGCAGCTTACCTAAAGTCTCTCTGCAGTAATTACTGACTGATAGCTTCTGAGCCAATGTAACCAGTGGGGAATTTTCCATAGGCTGAATTTCTGCTGCTGCTGCAAAACTAGCTCTCCCCGTCAGCAAAGTCTTTGTGATTCCACAGAAAAGGCAGGTAGGTTTTCAAGACTAGGACTTCTGGTTTTGTAGAAGTGATGGGTTCTGGCATTTTTTTTTCCTGTTAGTAAGTAAATAACAGACTGGGAAGTCAGTATGGTAGGTCCTGTTCCTTGAACTGGGGCAGTGGTTAAACACAGCATGGCAACTTTTCCTACAGTTGTTAATATTTCCATTTGTGACAGGCAGCAGTAGGAAGAGCTACAGGACCTCTAGCATTACACTTTTATGGAGCAAACTTATCTCTTAACCTAAACCTGAGACTTAAAACTAAGAGGCTGAATGAGTTGCATCAAAGCACTGGAACCTTGTTGGAATGGCCAGGTAACTTTACTGAATGATGCTTTGGTCAAGCTGTAATGGGTCTGCTGCAAAGCAGCTGTTTGTTTCCTCTTGCCCAACCATTTTTCTCTTATTCTGATCCTCAGGCCCTTGCCTACCACCCTTAGTGTTCATAATCCAAATAGACATTTGAGACTGCAGCCTTCAACAGGTGGGTGACAGCTCCCTGAAGGACCTTGATTGTTAGAAATGCTTGCAATTTTCCTATGCAAAATTTCTAAAGAGAAGCATGGGGCTCAGTGGTGGCCACACAGCTCTTTCTTCCTTTATGATTAATTTTGCCCAGCAGTTGAAACCATGCACAACAATGCCAAGCACTGGACCTGTATAAAAACTATGCACCTTAATGAGAGCCATATGATGTTCTCATAAACAGCTCTAGCGAATGGTGTATGTCAAGAAAAACAGAGTGGGCAATCAGTCCTCCCCTAGGCATGCTGGCATCTCTTGCAGAGACAGAAAGTGGCTACTTACAGATAGTGAGGCCATTGGAGGTTAGTGTTAACTACCTGTACCACCACCAGTCTTGAGGAGAGTGATTTATGTACCAAAGGTTAGAATAAATTAGCAGATGCAGATCGTTGTTTATGCCTGTGCTGAGCCTATCGTGGACCTGTCTTTGATATGTAATCGATGTGAGAGTGCTACCTTGTGCCAGAGGGTAGCTCTTGCCATGTGGAGATGAGTCGTCTCCAATTACTGCAGCAGGGTTGTCAAAACCACTTTCAGGATCAACGTTTAGCAGCTCCAGTGACAATGCAGGAATGTGATAAGCTTCTTACCCACATTGCATACTCCTTTCAGATCTACAGAGGGTGATAAATACCTGCAGGCTAACAGACACCCCTGTCTAGCTGGTGCAAGAGTACGGATCCCTCCCAGTTACTTGCTTATCTCTAGGCGGGGCTCTGCATAGTGAGGAAGGAGGGGATGTTTCTTAGCTCTGTTAAATGCAGGGGATAGCAGCTGCTCCCCAGGGCCTGAAGAACCAGAATATTCATTAACTTCCTCCTGACCCTGGGTGGGAGGAAGGCAGAGGCAGGGGTTTAGAACTTTTGAAATCAATATTGCATATCCACGTTTTGCAGTTCTTGTCCCTTGCGTTTATGATGCTGTTCTGCAAAGCATTAAATGCAATCTCAGCTGTCCCACCACAACAGCCAGGGAAGCTGCAGAGAAGTGTTAGATAATTATGATTATATAATCACTCATTAATAAAAGGTCAAGTTTGTATGCACTGTAACTTATCAGTCAGCAGCACAAGGACTGTAGAGCATGGAAGAATCAAAATAAATAAAAAAAAACAACTTTTCAGCTGTGCAACTGCTGGTGCCTTAGCACAGTACACAGTCTAGCTGTTCACCTTGGAGGCTGATTTCTCACACATGGTAAAACTGCAACATGTATCACAGGCCTTGTCACTAGCCAAAGGCAAAAAAAAAAAAAAAAAAAAAAGAAAAAGACAAAGCCTCCACTGACAAGAAATGACAGCATACTGAATGTTTTATTTGGAAAAAAAAGTTTAAAACACAAAGTCCGGGCAGTGATGACTCTCAAAAAAACTCAGCATATTTAGTGGTAAAAATACAAAGTTTGCCTTAACTCAGTTTAAAAAAAGGAATTAAGATTGTGATAAGAATTCCCTCCCCATTTCCAAAAAAAATCTATCTGCTCCTAAAGCCAAGAACTCACAACCCTTTGGAAGAAATTATGCTGCAGTATTGAGGCGTTTTAAAATAAGGTGTTATAGAATAGGAAAACCACAAGATGGTGCTCTTGAAACACTGCATGAAGCTGGAGTAATTGTGTTCCTTGGTGTGATCATGTAGGGTATCCTTTCTTCCACCTCTGCTGACCAGCTATCCTTCCAGGCACTACAATCACAAGTAATCACACTAGATCTACAGTTAAAATAAACAAACCCCAAAGCTTGCATTAAATGACTGATTTTAACATTTGTTTCAAACATGCTCAGAATATGTACATATTTGTTAAGCTTAAAAAAAATAGAGTGCTTTCCATAAAAATTGTAACCTGCTACTAAATGCACAGGCCTTCTTCAAGACTGCCTTAAAATATAACTTCTTTTTTTTTTTTTGCCTTCCTTGTGTCTCTGTACTGACAAGTGGAAAGCAAGGCCACTGCTCTAAAGCACTGGTTGTAAGCCATCCCATCAAGCCCTCAGCACAGAACTGGAGCAAGCAGTGAACAGAGCTTTGGCTGGGGTCAGACATCGTGTTCCTGATTGACTGAGGTTTCGTTAACACCTCAGCTGCATGACTGCTGTGGCATGACCAGGATGTGTCTTCTGGCAGAGACTAATGGTGTCAGTTTGCAAAGTATCTAAAACTCATAGCATGAAAGGTAACTTCTTATACTGCTGCCATCAGTGTAGTTGAGAGGAGCTGGTGTCTTGAGCTGAAATGTCATTACCTGAAAGCAAGGATGTACTGGGCAGGTACTGTGATATATGCTTGATTTTGGAATGCACTTGTCATAATAGAAAATATTCCCCCTCTAATACATTTAAAATTTGGAGTAGAGGATGAGTTATAGAGTTGGCCAGCTGCTGGAATGTGAATCTTTACCTGAGGATGAATAAATTGTTGATATTCCTAACACAAAATAAAAGTAGCAAGGGTCTATTTAACCAGCTAGCTCATGCAGAAATAGTTGCAAGGCTGAAATGAAGGAACAGACTTCTTTGTAATAGCCATTGAGATGGTTCAGCAGCTGAGGGTTTTTACCTCAAGCTTTAGTATTGCTTTTATCTTTGCATTTAGAACTGCCCTCATACTACCTCAGTACAGCACTCAAACAAGCCAAGGGCTTGGAATGTATTTTGTGAAATTAAGATGAAAAAAAAAAAAGCAATTTCCTATGTTTGCTGACTGGTCTGTAGGTTTCAGTTTGTTGCTGAGGAGATGCAATGAGCCCTCTACAGCCCTCAGCCAACTTCAGTGTCAGGGTCAGCCCACGGATCCAAGGATAGCCTTCCAGTAGCTAACAGCATGTTGTGTGTTTGTGTTCACTGAAAAGCCAAGGTTCCTGGATATTTGATACCTTCTAGCCAAACCAGGACAGTAATGGTTAATGCTGGTGTTGCATTAAATGTCCTAGTTACTCTGGCTTCCTGATCCCACCATGGACCTGCACTAAAAGCACCCTGAAGATTGGAGATGGCTCTAACCAAAAGTATTTTCTGTGGGCATATAAAATTCAGGCAGTCCTGTATGTTTCAGAAGGAGGTAGAGCTCTTCCAGGGGTGATGCACGGCAGCTACAATTTCACATGAGTACCTTAGGACGCGAGCAGCTGCGGTGAGCTTCATGGGTTGCCACCCGGTGAAACTCCTGTGTGCCCAGCAGAGGGCGCAGTGCCCTTCTCAGCAATGGTGGAGGCTCCTTCCAATCTAGCTCATGCGTGAATCACGATGCAAACAGTGACACGAGACCTCTGAGACTTACCTCTTATGTTCAGTGTCATCTTATGATTGTCTACCTCGACTCAGTTAATTACATTGTACAACAGATTTTTGTTAGTCATATGTAGATCTAATTTTCATGACCGTCCCTGGATACCAAATTAGTAGAGAAGACATCAATTGCAATTTGCTTACAAACATACTTTAAATATCAGCTGCTTGTAAAAATACACATAATGTTTTCAAATTAAAAAGTTCTGTGTTGCCTTAAAAATACTTACAACAGGCAACACAATCATGGATTTACTCTCTGTGATGCGTATCCTTATGTACCTCTAGATAAAAAAATGAGTGCCAATACGAAGTCCAAGAAATTTGTGAGTTGCTCCATGTCCCTGTCATTTTTTTATGGCACATCGTGGTTGTGTAACAAGTCATGATGTTAAACTGTATTAGGAAAAGACCACTGAATTACAGTAAAAAAAAAGCCTAACATGTAAGGTGTCTTATGTTAAAGGCAAGTACATCAGTGAGAATACTACTTGGTTTCCCAGTTTTGTATGCATTTTACAAAGCCTTCTCAAAAAGTAAGCATTTTTTTTCTGGTCTCCTCACCTCTGTTAAATAGCAGTTGTATTCTCAGTGTTTATACATGATATACAAATGTAAAATATATATAACAAGACATCTTAGTGTTCTACACCATTACCACAGTCCCACCAATCTGCTATGAATTAGCCATGAAGTAGATAGGGAGTATACTTTAAAATATTTCTATTTATACACTCAGCATGTTAATACTTGCAGTACTTACTCTCTTGTCAGTACTCATAATATTCTTCAGTGTTCTCAGCACTCTTTTAAATAGATTATGCCCTGAAGGGTGAATTTCTTAACAAGATGAAGACGACTCTTGCCGTGCTTTGAATCTCACAACAGAAGAAAGGTTCTCTTCCCTTGGAGTTTCAGTCAAGGGCAAGGTTTTAACTGTTCATACAGAAGAGCTTTAGCCTCACTACAAAAGGTTTTCACAAAGTTTCCAGAGAAGAGAGCAATTCAGTATCTTGGTTTCTGTTTACATTCCAGTCTTGAATATGATTGATTATAAATGCTTTCGGATTTCCTATCCATATATATTGATACCAAAACAAATTAAATGCCTTTAATTATTCTTTTCTGCATCCATTTCTTAAATTCTGGTGACCCAAAACAAAGGTGCTGGTTGTGTATGGTTTAAGAAGTTAGCATGTATGTGCACCTTCTTCTGAAAATACTCAGAGAAACTGTCACAATGTACTAAGTAATAATATTATCAAAAAAGACTGACTCTCAGGGCAGCTAATGGTAACTCTTGCACTAAGAACAGCTTGAATTTTTGGAGATGTAGCTCTTGGACTTTTTTTTTTTTTTTTTTTTTTTTTTGCCAATGTATGATATGAGAAAAATACTGTCCAGGGAGTCCATGATCTTTTCTTGAAGGTAATAGTTGAATCTTCATGAAATATTTTCCTTCTGAGCTTGCACACTAAGCAAAACAAATCCATGACTCCCCAACATTTTTTTTTCAGAAATAGTTTTTAGAATGTTCTTGGCTTATTGTAACATAAGCCAGGCATAGGACATAGAATAAGACAATGATACCTAAATCACACGTAATTTTCCTATCTCTAAGTTGTGAAGATGTGCTTCTTATTGTTCTATTTTAAATGTAAAACAATGGAGATACAAAATGCATGGTTCATAGTCATGCAGTGGTTCAATTACAAATACATCTGGGACTTTCTGACTCTGAATTCTGGGGTTATGCCCAGTATATTATACTAAAACATACTTTTAATCTACCTTATTAAAATACAGTTTTCAAATATTTTTCTTGCTAA
>JANHGL010007715.1:63443-95204 GCA_024611195.1 Ceyx melanurus | reverse complement strand
CCCTCCCCCCCCCAAAAAACCCCAATCAACAACCAACCCCCCTCCCCCCCCCCACACACATACAAAACAAAAGAAAAACAAATATCAAAACAAAACCAAGAAAAACTACCACAACAAAACACCAAAACAAAGAAATGATTGTTTCCAGTCTTTGTCATTTGCTTCTGGGAACAAATAGATATTAAATTTTTTAAATTTAAAATGCAAGAGAGAGATAAAACATAAATATTTAATGTTGCTGGATTAAATAACTGTTAACTTTAGTAGGCAGTGACCTCTAAGTTCAAATGCTCTTATAACAAAAAGGAAAGTTTAATATGTTTTTCTCAGGGTATACCCCTCTTATCTTTCCTCATCTTTCCACTGACTAGCAGACAGAATAGGATTCTGAATACTGATTGGTATAGCAGCTGATAAACTATATGGTTTCCTATAGAAATTACAGCTGATTTTTTTAAAATATATTTTCTTCACACCTTATGTGTTTGATTGAACATATCTCTATTAAGCTTTAATAACTTACTATAGGTCTTATAGTTTTAAAACCTGTTTTTTCAACTAAGTATTTCCTAATGATCTGTCATGCAAACAGACATCTATCAGACAGGAAATTAAAGCCACTAAAAAACTATGATAGGAGTGGCATAGGAATTTGGAAAATCATAAGCAAATAGTTTTAAAACAGATATTATAATAATTAGAAGTATAAATTATTGCATGGCTTCATAGGAGGTTGTAATAACATGATTACATAATATGTTATATTTATAGCAAGAAGTACTAGGCAAAATTTTCTATATCCAGTGTTGCATTACACACTAGGAGATTAATTTGCTTGGATGTGTTAGTACCACCTGTAAGGCTCCAGGGTAACTCACCCAGGGCCTTGACCAGATCATGACCTACTCATCCATCTGCTGGAGGCGTGTGAGCACGAGTCAGGAGAGGTTGTGCTGTGTCAGGCCATGCCAAAATGTAGGTTCCCTCTGATAACACCAGCAGTATCCCAGACCTGTATGGGGCTGGAAGATCCCTGGGAGAGGTACTGCTCGGTGGAAGTAACAAGGCAGCAAGTAGGGCATGAGGGAGCAGCTGAGAATGCACTACATTCTATGTCTGAACAGCTGGAGCCTATCCCAAGTGCACATGCAGAGAGATAAAACCTACTAATTAACTCAATCTGCTCTTTAATGTAGAAAAACCTGTGTAACTCACTGATTATACCTCTGTGTTCACTTAGGATTCCTCTAAACTAATTTTGTTTCTGAGAATTCAGACTATTTTACAATGGTTTTTGCAGTATGGAAGTAAAAAATAACAGCGACAGAAATTCACCTGGTTTATTTCTATGTCCCCAAAGTGGATTCACCTGCACTTAAACTGCTCCTGATAGGCACTTATTCTTGCACTTTTAAATGATGGAGATGCTGCAGTTCCCATAGGCTAGCTATTCTATTAGAAAGCTAAATTTCTTCTGCAACAATTTAAGCCCATTACTTATGCTACTCAGAGAAAAACAAACAAACAAAAAAACCCCTCCAACAAAGTATTTCATCTTTGAACCAAAAATCTTTCCTCATAAATGGCATGTTCTAGATGTGTTACTCTCTTCAGCTGGTCACATCTTTCAGTAGAGAAAAATTCACTGCATAACAGCTTTTCTTCCCTGATCCCCTAGGGGTTAACAGAAAGCATCTGTCATTGTCTAGGGACCAGCCCAGCCCCAACCCTTGACAACCTGCCAGCTGCAGGTTGCTCAGAAAACCATTTTGAAGGAATCTGCAAAATCTGCATAAACCTTTTACTTTTTTTTTTTTTTTTTTTTTTTTAATGTTTATTCCTATTTCTGTTACTGGAGCTTAATGCAGAGAGTAGAAGAAAATGGTGGTAGAATGTGCCTTTAGGAGCACACAATTTGGGCAATCTCAGCTGCAGTGGTATGTTTGCCACTACTCTTAAAGTGATCAGGTTTTATGATCACTTCTAAAATGGCCAGATTTTAGATTATGTTTTTACTTTAACAGTTAAACAAGAGAGAAGTGTAGTTGGTGATCAGGTGAAGCACAAAATTAATTTTATGAGCGTGGAATATATAAATCACAAGGAAAATAGACACTTAAAAATAGTTTGTCAAATTATGGATGAAGATCAGATGAAAGAAATAAAAAATAGAAACAGAAAAGCCTTTGGGACATCAGTGGGATCCATCAAAGTCTAATCATTATACAGCTCTGGCATTTTGCTTCAGTGTAGGGGGTCCCCCAAGCACTTCTGGTTGGTGGCTTGCTGAGTAAATGTCAGTTTAGTGCTGTTTTTTCCTGTTTTTGTGAAAAACTCCTGTAGGGTCTCTCATCATCTAACAGGTTTTATTACGTCCTGGCTGCCTGAAGCCAGGCATAAATGTTAGTTCTATATGCAGCTCTCTTGTCTCTTTTCAGTCAGTGATGTCAAGTTGTTTAGCTACTAAAGGTTTAAGACCAGCTATTTTTGAACCATGAACTATTGGTGTCTTTCCTTCTTGCAAATCACATCTCTGGGTGCATGTCACTGAATTAGAACTGTTATGACAGGTACTTTAAAATGTTTTGTTCCATTTTAAATGTGATCCATGGGTAATGCAGCTTCATCAGTGCACAGGAAATAGTTTTTGTTCTGTTGCTTTCTCACAAGCACTAACAAATAAAAAAAGTTTGTGTCTGTTAAGTATAGTGTGTGTATGGGGGGAAGGCATCACTTGTACTTTTCAATTTGCGGGGTATATATCTGACCACGATTGCATGTTATATTTTAAGCTTATCTTTTCACTTAGATACGTTTCACAAAATATGAATTATTTTGCATATTAATTCATTTAAAAAATGTTATCACCTAATAATAAACTAATGAAAGTAATGTTATTCATTATTTTAAATCCTTAAGTGTCCATAGTAAGTTGCAATGTGCCATACAAAGAGCATAATACCTGCATCACCAGGACATGGCAATCTAAATGCTTGAGCTGGCACAGGATAGTGAACCATTCTTGTACATCTGTTTCACTGATGTTTAATTACCAATGTATTTATTACATTAAAATAAAATTAAAAAGCACATAGTAAGTTCAATAGATGTGGGTAAAACCAAGGGAAGGAATTTATTTTCTGACCTTCCTTTATAATTATTATTTAATTTGGATTCTGGATAGGAAATTTTTCATGGGGCAGAGCAGCTTTCTCTGGGATGTGGCATTAAGAATGTTAAGAGTTTCGCTAATGTTTTCAGACCTGATTAGAGAAGTTATAGGATAACTTTCTTCATACCTTTTATTTTATTTTTATTTTATTATTTTATTTTATATTATTTTATTTTTTTATTTTATTTTATTTTATTAGGCCCTTGCTCAGGACAAGTGCAGATATGTCCATGATCTGGCTCACCTGACTGTTCTCTGGCCAGCTCCCTGTAGGGCCTTGTGAAAGGTTGAACTGTAAAGCTCTGGGGCTGTGTCTGTCTGAGTCACAACGGGAGCAGAAACTCTGTTTAGACAAATACCAGGTTATAAGACTGTTTTTTCCACAAGAGGTCAGCTCACATGGTTTGCTAAAAGTCAACAGAAGCTAAAGTGAAGTTGCCATAAAATCTCTCCCTATGCCAAAGAGCATATCTGTGTGACAGAGCCCATGTGTTTTAATTTGCAGGTTTCTGCCCTCACCCGTAGATAATGCTTTCTTAATATAAGAAAGTATTTAAAAAATGAGAAAGTAGCATTTCTTTGAATAACTTCAACTTAAAGTCAAGTTCTTATAATTTTTTTTATCTGAGGTTTTTGCACATAAAATATAAATTAAAGCAGCTATTAAGATTCCGCCTTTTTTCTGCATCAGAAAGTGCTGCTATTTTTAAATAATCATCCCTTAATACATCACATGATTCATTTTCATTAAATAAACATTTAAAATGTGTAAAAGCCATATTCATTAATATTTGTGAAAAAAAAATCCAAGCCAAAGGATGTGGCTCTGTATGAATAATTGATTTTTATCTCTTGTTTCATATAAAGAATTAGTTAAATTAAAATGATGGTTTTTCTCATTTGTTTAATTCTTCTCTTTTAATCTTCCATTTATGTTAAAGTAATTCAAAGATACTTAGTCTTTGTCCTATTCCCTCCTTTCTTCTTGGCTCTAAGGTTCCAGCTCCAAGGAGCTGAGAAGCTGCAACCATCAGCATAAAATTTCAGTCACCACTCACTGTATATTCCACTTAGAGCTTTGCCAAGTAACCATCCTCTGCACTTTCCTTTCTTTATGCTCCCAGACCTCACCAAACCTGGGCTCCTTGTCAGCCTCTGAGGTTGTGTAAAATGCACCCGTCAATCGTGTGCCGTCCTCAGGTCTGTGTCTGATGCCACTGTAGTTGGTGGAAAGGCACCAGGAGTTATATGAAACATCTGCAAGTCGAGCCTCACATATTTGTTTCTGAATTCTACATTGGTAAAATTCCAGGAAATTTTAATTTAATTTTATTTTTTTTTCTCAGTTGGACTCTATTACATATAACTGGTGGTATAAAATCACTCTGTCTCTCCTCAAATCCCTCCTTATTATCCAGACAAGAATGCTCTTTTCTGTTTGACTGTGACCCCAATCCTCTCTATAATTTAACAATAAAATCCTATTCTGTAAATGTCATTATTTTTATACTTTCCATCATTCCACATTAAATCACTTCATTGTAATAGCATTTGGATTTACAATTATGTACTGTGCATTGCTTATTTTTTACATGCACAGGCTTTATTCAGCTCTTTTCTGTTGATACTTTCTATTGCAGACATAGAAAGACAGAACATTGTGTTAAAAATATCTATGATTTGCTAATAAGGAAAAGAACCTATTAATTGTAGAGACACAAAACGTAGTTTTTGTCAAGCTGAAGATGAGCCTAGTAAGGAAAGGCACTCACTGATTCTGCTGAGTTCTATAGTTAAATGTATACCTCTCAACTTAAAAAAAAATAGTTTGCTTTTGGGGGCAGCAGTAGTCTGGCATGCTCGATATCTGGATTTTTTCTCCTCTGCCACCAGCCTTGCAGTATCCTTAAACAAGCCAATGTCTTTTCACATGCTGCAGTTTAGTCTCTGTGAAAATAAAGCAGTCATTTCAAACTGCTTGAAAAGAACAGCTGAAGCAGAGCTAGATGCTTGTACCAGTTTTCTCAGAGTCGTTCCTACCACCCTCAATTTAGCTGCTCTTCACACCCACTTGTTCTTCAGAGGCAGCATGCTAAACAGGGGATGCATGAAAGTCAGCTGCAGACAGTGTTTTGTTTGAATTCCAGTGGAATTAAATGGGAATTAATTAAACTAAGTGAAAAAAAAAAAAAAGAGTAAGAAACAGGTATATTTGTGATACAAGAAAACTAATGAAAATATGCCAGAGGCAGAAGCACAAGAATAGATGTTCTTATGAAGAAGTAGCTGATTTTTGAGCTCATGAGATGTCAGACATATTTTATCTCTTCTATAAAATAGATTTAAAAATAATAGCTAATAAAAAAAAAACAACTTAGCCTTTCATACTCAGGCTGATCATGTAAAAATGGCTTTTTAAGCTATTTTGTGGCAAAGATCAGGTGATTCTCCTTTTTCTTTTCTCTCTGTCTCTGAACGGCCCGACAGGCTGGGATTCTGCCCCACCAATATTAAACACTGGGCATGATTTACAGTTATATTATTTTTATAGAGATGTCTGAAGTTGCCCTCTAGGGTATTACAGCCTGGCTGCAACCAGGGATTTTAGCTATTAATTGAGCTTTGTATCTTCTATGCAATAACCTTTCATCTTTCCTCTGACAATTTGACACAAATTGTCAAACATTGTCTCATTAAAATAAATGACACAAATTGTCAAACACTGTCTCATTAAAATAAATGTTTAAAGTGTTAGTGATCATAATATCTTCCATAATAATTTTCTTGCAAAGGGGCTATGCTTATTGTCTTCTTTTACAATGAATCACATAATGGCTGAGGTGGAAAGGGACCCTGGAAATTGATCAGTCCAACCCTTGCTCAAGCATTATGTCATAAAATAGTAAAAATGTAATTCTGACATCACGTCTAGCAGGGAGTTAAAGAGGCAGTTGTAGGCCCAGGCTTCACAGATTTCTTGCAAGAAATGTGCTGGTGTAGTAGGTAACTGTGCACCACTTTGACAGGAAGCCATGGGGACTCGGGTAGCTTCAGTTCACAAGCTGTCTGTTGAAGCCACAGAGGATGCATACTGCAGGGTTTGGGGTAGATTTGGAGTAACAAAACTTTGCTGACGAGTGTTACAAAAAATAAATATGAGGACAGACAGTAAACATGAAACGATAGAGTTTAAGATTCATGTTCAGCATCAGGCTCTGAAATTGAGCTTTGTAGAGACAGACTAGCAGATTATTGACTATTTGAGACTTTAAAGTACAATCGGATTTAAAGCTTGTCAGGGATGAAATATTACTGTATTACTGCCCTTGTCTTTCTTGCATGTGGAAAAGTGTGTGGCAGGTTGTCTTTGTCAACCAATTCCACAGTCCCCACTTTACAATAATGCCTGTGGAGAACTTCACCTTCTTAGGCATTTATTCCATGCCTAGATATGTTTAAGTTTAATATTGGTAAACCAGAGACCCTGGACATTAACCCAGGACTGCAAGAACATATGCATATATATTCCTGTATCAAGTGAGTATAGACAATATAGTTAAAGAGTTTGCAGATATGATATGCTTTGGGCAAGTGGTGGCAACAGCATCATGTGTTCTTTGAAAGTACAGGTAAGGAATATGTTGCCAAAATTTCTTTTCCTGAGTCTGCTAGAGAAAATTGCACAGATTGGATCTAATCTGCAGGCCCTTTGACAGGACCACACTTTAAATTAATTAGTGGGCAGTTATGCCTTTAAAATCAGTCTATATTTAAATTGTTACGAAATACAATAACTCATTTATTTTTGTTTGGCTATATCATAGTGTTTTTTTCCATTTTTGTGTATTTTGGTGCACCACAGGAAATACATATTTGTTTCAGTTGTTATCCTGTCCTGAAATGAGAAACAGAGGAGGAAACCTCTCAACAGTAATTTCCATTCTGTTTTCCAGGTGTTTTATTTGTACTATCAATCTTTTCTATATGGATGACAGAGAAATTGAGGCAGATAATTAATGATTTGATGAAATTCAACATGAAAAAAAATTGTTAATACAACATGAATGATGCAAAAATGAAGTAAGAATTGTTTGAGACATTCAGGTACTGTTAAATGTGGTATAAGGTCCTATTTAGACCAGAAGATGGATAAACCCAGACTAAAACCACGTAAAATGTCCATTACTCATCATCACAGAACTCTAAAATGGCTTCTATTGAAAAAGGGAATAAACCAGAGTTGTACCCTTGTGCAAATCTGTTGAACTGTTTTTATTTCCATGTATAGATCCCAAGTGACCCTGTCGAATTGACAACACTTAATTTGAGTGGAGGAATCAGTCAGCTTTACCAGTTGTCTGTTCTGGGCTAATCTTAAATGGAGACTGACTATTCAGCAAGCAGTAATAGCTATGTAAATGCTAAATGCCTATTATATTTTTACAGAACTCATTCTCCAAGCCAAATCTCTAAATTTAATTTAGTTGTATTAATTTCATTATACTTCTAATCTTTTTACTACAAATGCATCTATAGGGAAAAAAAACCCTAAACACATTAGTGAGATTGCTAATTCAGTTAATACTTCCGTCAATGACCGATTTTGAAAAATAGTATTAAATTTCCAAAGACCAGATAGTTATATTCCTTTCTTATGATTTCATACCTAAATGTACTTGTTAGTGCAGATGTTACTGATCAAGACAAAGTGCTCATAGCAACCTCATGTTTGATATTTTGATTTTATGATTTTTTATGATAATATGCGTATTTTTTTAATTTTTTAAAAATTATTTGTTTAGGAAACCCATCTCACTTTATTTTGTTCTGTTGTTTCTGAGTGGCACATCTTTCATCTGACTTTATCTAAAAGTTAGACATCTTATTTGAACTGTTCATTTAGTGAAACTTTATTAATCTAGCCAACCCCCTTTAACAAAAAATAAAGTCAAATTGCTTAGAAACCAAATTAATCCCACTATGGAATCAAAGTCAAGTAGGATAACATTTTTCAATATATTTATATCTCTTTGTTGATGATAGAGTCTGAATGACTTGCCCCAGTACTCAACTTTTATGTGCCTAAAATTAGGGGGAGGAAGCCCATTCTAAGATCCTGTCCATTGTGAGGCATGGTCAGAAGACAGCCATGACTATCTTACTATTTAAATTCTCTCTCTCTCATTTTTGTGACACGCTTCCTGCTCCCAGCTTTCCAGGGCACTATCTTCTTAATCTCCCTACTGTTGTTCATGCAGCTGAAGGACAAGACTGCAGATTTTTAGTATTAGCTCTTTTATGATGCATTCTGTTACACCCACCTCTCTCTTTCCTTTTGTTTATTTGGCCATAACCAAGACAATATTGCTCATGCTGAAACTGGACAGTGCAATTCTGCAGCTCCCATGGTTTTTTTCACGCTGACTGCAGGGACTGATGAACTGGTAAGAGCATTTATTTTCAAGAGAGGGCAGACAGCTTTTTGGTACAGCTGCTAATAGAGGGAATTGATTTCATAGTCAGAGCTAAATGGCACCTCTCTGGCAACAGACACGTTGAGTCACATCTGCTGCTCATGCACCTCGATGCTGTTCTCTTGGAAAATCTCCTGTATGTGGTCTGTCTGCTTCTCAGACACCAGGCTTTTCTGAACAGTTAATTTCAGCCAGATTTCCAAGCTACTGAAGGTCTACAGTGGGTATTCTGACACTTGTTTTTGATGTTTTCCATGTACCCCATGTTCAGGTTAGTATCTTCCCTTCATGCTATAGGCTGAGTGGGATGTCATAATCCACTAGAAACTCATCAGTGTAAATACATGAGCACAAGAAGAATGTATTTACTGACTCCCTGCGGATATCAGATGATTTCTCCAAACTTTTTGGATCAATCTTTGGTGATCAAGATACTGCTTGGGCAAGGCAAGGTGAAGAAATTGCTGCTTTCAAAGTTTAATAGGCACAGGCACATAAAAAGGAAGGCTATTAGTCAGGCAACAAGACTGAAACAGAAATTAGTTAGGGAGAATCCTATGAGCTGACCTGAACAGGCAAATAATCCCTCATATGTGCCTCCCACAAAAGGTAAAAATCACAGGCTTTTGTCACTTAACATGATTTTGCCTCTAGACAGGAGATAATTAATCATCTACTTGTCCTCTATTCGGTAGATGGAGTTGTGAATGAAATGACATACTCACTAAATTAAACAGATCTTGAAAAAACGACACTTGACTTAATAAATTATGTGGATCAGTACATAGTTTTATTTTGCAGATACAAAATTAAGTGCATTCTAAGAAATGGCATAGTAATTAGCACCTGTCTTTTCTTCCCCTCCAATCAGTAACTCTGGCCTTTGTCTTATCTCTTTTCTCTTTCCTATGCATGTAATGAAGCTTCCCTGATCTTCCCAGAGAGATCTGTCAAATTGTGCCATATTCATTTTTTGACATGAATGTCAAATTGTTTTTCTCAGGAGTACAAATAGTGATACCAAGGAAAACAAAACAAAACAAAAATGCTAAAGTAGCCATCTAGAATTTTTAGTGATGAATAATAAAAAATAACTTCATTTATTGTAAGGTAAATTCCAAGTGGTATGGGAAATTATTTGGAGGTTTAAAAACGTCAGTGCAGAATTTCCTGTTATTCATGTATTATTTCCTCTCTTCTTCAAATGTAATAGTACTTAAATTATAGCTTGTTTTTTCATTATGTTCAGGAAATATGATTCAGCATTTCTGCAATGTTTCTTGCAAATAGAAGTAACTGTATACCTCTAGAAATAATAATATTCAATAATCTCTGTAAATAGCAAGTCACATGGAAAAGTAAACACAAATGCAAATGGAAAACACTTTCAAATCATTAGACAAAATAAGAAATCAAATACATAAGGCAATTATTTCAGAATACAGTGCCATGTTTTCTTCACAGAAAATTGAGATGAATTTTTTAAAATAACCTTAAAAGAAACCAACAGCTCATTGTAATTTTAAACACAACACAATCCCTAGAATATTATTTAAATTTTGTTACTTTTTGACAAAATGATACTTTTGCAATAGTAGTTGGACATCAAGAGATAGAAACAAATCTCAGTTTGGGAAGTCAGTCTCATTGTTTAAAGTATGTTCTTTATTTCTCAGTTGACTTCGATTAGTTCAAAGCAGTCCCAATTAAAGTAGAATTCTAAGGGCTCTGTTTTTCTGAGTCCAATCTCAACATCTCCAAGTCTAGTCTGAACTTCTCCTAGGACAGAGAATCCACAGCCTCCCTGGGCAACCTGTTCCAGTGCTTGACCACTCCACACCCTCTGGTGTCTAATGCCTCTTGAAAATTTTAAAAATGTTTTATAAACAACAATTTCAGAGTCCTTGAAAAGTCTCACATCCTGAATCACTGCAAACAACATAGGTTCTGTAATTTGCCAGAGCTCACAGTAGACATTTTTTCATTGCAGTTAAGGCACCAACATTTCATGAACAGTCAAGAGTTAGCTGCAGTATAAGTACCATTAATGATAAAATGTCATTCATTTATAAGAAGAATGGACTGAGTTACTTTTATTTTAGTTGAGAAAGAGTTATCATGGACCTTATATAATTACTATAGAGTGACTTTTGTGAGAATTTTCACATAATTTATACTGCCTTCCCAGAATGAATTAAATTAAATCCCATTGTTTATATAAATATATTTTGCTAAAATCACCAATGACCAGGAACTTATTAGACATTATAAAATGGAAAAAAATCATTTGCATAACCCATATAATTTTTTGTGTGGTAAAACTGACACCTTGGCTGGAGAAGCAGGAATTCAGAGAGCACAAGAGAACTGAGTAAAGACTACTGAATTAAATTAAAAATTTCAAAATTTTCTAGAGCTAATAAAAATTATTTTCCAAATATTAGTGATGGGTGTCACATAGTAAATTTTAGCTAAAGACTGACATTATTGCTTTTTATTTTCATGCTGTATACCTCCTCAGGACAAGATCTGGAGAACAATATATTTATCTTCTTTTTTTTTCTTGAGTCAGTTTCCACAAGAAAGAGGCCTAGAAAGGTTACTCAGACAGATAATCCTGCTTAATCTAGAGCAGGCCCTTGAGGAAGAGGGTATATATAAGGTTTATCTTTAAGAGGGGTAGGGGAGAGATTGGAAATTATGGACTAGTTATTTTAACCTCTCTTTTTGCAATAGTGAAGTTTCAGTTTCTCACCACCACCACCCTGTGGCAGGGGGTTTGGAACCAGATTATCTTTAAGATCCCTTCCAACCCTAAAAATCATTTGATTATACCATTCTATGATTCTATTATAACAAAAAAAACCCACCACCAACAAAATATATATTTTTTGTAAACACACAAAAAGTAACAAGAGAATTCGTAACAGCTAATATAAATTTGTCAAGAACATATCATACTCTCTCAATTTCATTCTGTGCTGGTAAGTACTGAATATGCAGAATAGTATCTATTTTGTATCTTGACCTCTATACTTTTTAACTGTTTTGTGTGATATTTCCATAAAGAAAAGGGGGAAGTGAGGCCTTAATGAAATTATTATCACGCAGATAGACAAATGTTTAAGAAACCATGTTTTCTAGTTATTAATGGTTCTTTGTTGACTACCATTACGTATTGAGTAGTGTTCTGCAGAGATCAGTCTTGTTCTCATCAATGTTCTCATTAGTGTCTTGAGTCACTGAGTAGGTAGTCAATGATTAAATAGTGTAGTGTGCTTATTAAATTTCCAATGACATCAAGCTGTGAGGGTCTGTAAACATATATGAGGACAGACCTAAAAAGATCCTGATGAATTAGGAAAATCATTTAAATAAATTGGATGCAATTCAGTAAAGAGAAATGCAGAACACTAAGCTTCAAATATCAAACATTTCAAGATAAGTCGTATGACATAAACAGTAATTTTGCAGACAAGAATCTGAGGCAGACTGAGTAGATATTTTCCTGAACATTAGACATAAAAAATGTGGATATCTGTGTTTGAAGTATTCAATATATTAACCATGTATAACCGCTGGGAAGAAATACCTTTTCAGAGAACCTGAAATGTTTTAAAAATCTGCTTAAAATACCTTAGAAGGGTCTAAATTTCTCCAATGATTACTAAAGAGTCTCAGGACAGAAACTCAGGTGCAGATATCCATACTGTACACAGACAAAAATATATCAAGTGTCAGAGCTGGATATGTTTCTCTTAAACCAAATTAAAAGTATCCTTTTTATCTGAAATGTGTTATCATTATAAAGGATTCAAAGCTAGTTATTGAATTGGAAGTTCTAGATGTAGATTTACCAGGGCTAAGGAGGAAGCATCACCAGTTACTCCCATTCATTAGCCATCTCTTCTATGGCTACTCATGTCCCCAGAATCTTACAAACCAGGAAAAAAATATTTACACAGCAGATGTTCAAAACTTTATGAGGAAACACAATTAGTCAAACATCACAGTGTTGTCGCTACACCTCTGAAGCTTGGCTCAATTTATGAAAGCACTTCAGAGCTCTTCTATCCAGAGTTTATAGTTGGCTGCCTAGAAATCAGTACAATTGTTCAGACCCTTAGAGTCATGCAAGTATCATCCTGGCTACTGTTTGACAAAATTCCTTAAAAAACCTGTCCAAACACTGCCATAAACAGCAAGAGATCAGACTGCTTTAACATGCACAGCCCAAATTTTATTCAAAACAAGTTAAATTTTGTTTCTGATCTATGGAATTATTTCAGTTGCCCTCCTGGAAAACCAAATAGGGCCTTCCCATACTGAGGGTTATTATCATAGAATGATAGAATGTTTGGATTGGAAGGGACCTCATAGATCATCTAGTTCCAACCCCACTGAGATGGACAGGGATACCTTCCATTAGACCAGGTTGCTCCGAGCTCCATATAACTTGGCCTAGAAAACTTCCACGGAGCGGGCAACCCACAACATGATGAACAAGAGCTAGGAATATCTGCATGCTAAAGACAGACCTTCCACATGTTCACCCATAAATGAGACACTAGAATGGGTTGCCCAGAGAAGTTGTGGATGTCTCATCCCTGGAAATGTTCAAGACCAGGCTGGATGACTCAGAGAAACCTGCTTGAGCGGGAGGTGTCCCTGCCCATGGCAGTGGGTTTGGAGCTAGATCATCTTTCAGCTCCCTTCCTACTCAAGCCATTCTATGACTCTATGAAATACTAGTGAGGTGTTTGACAGTCTAGTGGAAGATGAATGATCTTCCTGGCTAGCACTGGGATTTTGGGGTAACACTTATAGAGGACCATGGATGTGTAAACTGGCAGACCCAAAAGTATAAATCCTAGAAATAACTGATAAAGTATTCAAAGTCTTCAGCTGCACATTACATGTAACCAAGC
The DNA here is from genome assembly GCA_024611195.1 of Ceyx melanurus. Taxonomy (NCBI): domain Eukaryota; kingdom Metazoa; phylum Chordata; class Aves; order Coraciiformes; family Alcedinidae; genus Ceyx; species Ceyx melanurus. Next base: position 81,630 of record JANHGL010007715.1, on the reverse strand, counting down.
AGATTAGACTGAAAATGTTTCAGCTCTTTTCTACTGAACAGCTTTGTAGCAGTGATGTGACAAGCACTGCTGGCTCCCAGCACACATATATTTTTTTAAACACAATGTCAAAGGATTCTCTGCATCTTAGAGAAGTCTTTGTATAAAGTCCTAAGACCATTGTATTGTATAGTGCCAGGAAACCCTAGTGACAGTTTGTTGCTCACAGGTTTAAGTCTCTGTTGTTATATCCAAAGTGAAATTGGTGATGTGCTACAGCTATAATGGAAATGCCCATGTCTTAAATGTTTGGTTTGGGTTTTTTTTTGCACAATTCAGAGGATCTAGACAGATAGAATCTGTCAGCAGGAGATTGCATATATTATTCAGTCCCGACAATAAATTGTTTTTAAAAAGAAAGTGCAGACTTTACCAAAATGAACAGTCAAAACAGTCAAACGCACTGGATTTCTTTCTTTAATCTGATAGTATTTAGCTTTTGAGAATTTAATCTTGAACTAAGCAGTCATATGTACTGTAAGTCTGATACCTGATGTCACTGTCTGTGTCAATCAAGCAGCAGTGTTATTTCCATCAAATTTATTGGAGTTGTATGTCCCTGGACACTGGCTCTGAGAGCTGAGCTGCCAGCAGCCTAAACCAGGAGAAGTTCAGTGACATTTGGATGAGAATGATTCAGTGCCTGTTTTTGCTGAGGAAGGGGGTAGGAACAAATACAGTTATGCATGCAAGGAGCTCTGTGTTCAAGGTCTGTAAACATTGAGAGTCCCTATTTCATAAGTGTTCTGTGACACTTTTATTATGAAGTAGATAGCACAAGGATGTCCATAACCTGGTAGACACGGATGTGAGCAAATATGTCTCCCAGGGATGTAATGAGACCAGCAATAAGCGGAGAAGTCAACTTCCCTATCACAGGCAGAAAAGTCTCAGGTAGCTGCCCTGACACTGGTTCCTCCCTCTTGTCCTCTCTCTGTCCTATGCCCTGAGCCCTCCTGGATCCTGGTCCCTATCACCTCAGTGTCTTTTCAACACCCTCAGTGACAGCTCTGGTGCCTGTTGTGCCCCCTCAGCCCATGGCCAAGTGCTGCTGTTGCATTTCTGCTCAGGCATGTTTTTAATGGACTTCATTTCCTTCCCGGAATGAGTTTTCATCTGCTAACTCTCACTTTTTCATCATTTCTGGTAAAATGGTGCAAGTGTAGGCTTTGCTAAACTTAATATGGAAATCTTTCACAGTCTTGGTGTAAGATATTTTTAAATTATAAGAAGCCCTTTTGATAAAACACCGAACAAAATATACATTATATACATTCCTCTTTGGAAGTATTTGCATTTGTGTATGAAGGATAGTGACTGCAGAGGGCTTTTTTGCAGCTGTTCTTTGCACTGAAAAGCACTTTGAAATACTTCCTGTAGATCTGAGAGTTATCTAATCTCATCTATCCTGAGAATAACTGCCCAGCCTGTATCTTCAACTCCTATTCTCTCATATCTCTTCAGCCTTATTCTTCCATCTCTCTGTGTAACATTATGTCATGCAACTCTAAGTTCTTATAGGTAAAATGCCCTCTGATTCCTCAGTGAGGATCCTCTCCTGCATTACAGCCATTTATTCTAGCATAACATTCTCTACTGTTTTGCACAAATGCAGCATAAATATGCCCTCAGAAGAGAACTATTACAGCTCAGGCCCTTGATCTCAGATCCTCATTATGCAGTCCACCCTCTAATACACTTGAGGACTTCCTTGATGTTAATTTGCACAATACTTCATTTTGTTAGCTGAATACACAACACATCTCCTATAATTAAACAGAAGCAGATAGATCAAACAAGCTTTTCTGTGGAAAGAATCTTATTTAAATGAGAATATTAACTTGGGCAAAACAAGGGCTAAGTTAAAATTAGATCTGTTTCTCTGTGTGAGCAAGCAGCTTGTTGATTAGGGTATACAAAAGCCTCAATTTTGGTTGAATGTGGGTTAAGTCATAAGGTGAGACCATTTTTAAGATGTCCAACTGCATTTTATGTCCCACACTTCAGAAGATAATTCTCAGCATCAAAACTGTGGTTTTCCAGGGGTCTTAAAATTTTTATTTCTGATAAAGAAACATATGTTCATTCCAAAATTAGGAGCCTTAATGGATGGTGTCTATCTGATGGGGCAAAATGGCCCTGCTGCTTGTACATCTGTATGTGGGTTCTTCTATGACATAAACCATCATAAAATATTAGAACACTTTTACAATCTAGTTCCAAAGCTAAAATGTAGTTAAGATATGGATTTTATTTAAATTTATTGTTAATCATTGCTCAATTCAGAAATAGACTAATTTTTTATCACTAGAGCTTTCAGATTTACTCTAAGTGTATAACCTTACATTCATTCTGTTAGACTGAATGACTCTAAGTATATAATCTTACATTCAGTCTGTTAGGCTGAATGACCATACTGCATTTACAATGTTCATGTTGCCAGCATGGTAGTTAGGTTTTTGATACTTTTGATATAAATATGGAAACACATTTTGTTCTCACATGGAAAAAATATTGAAATATATTTGCATCTTTTGTAAGAGACATAACAATGGCAAATATTTAATTATACCTAACTACATCCTAACATAGTTTGCTTTGCAGAAAATGTTTTATGATTCTTCCTAAAAAAAGTCCCTTCCTTTGGACTTATAGCTGTTGAAATCTGATTGGAAATAATTATGCACTGAGTTTACATAAAATCAGCTGCCATGGTAAGCACTAATTAACATATGTCATGTTTACTTCGACTTTTAGTTCTGATTTCTCAGTGCTTTACTTTTACATAACAATGCATATAGAGTACACTTGCATGCACTGAAAAAGTCTGCAAATTGAGACTAAGGAGCTGCAACAATGGCCTGTCTTTTTAAGAAGCAGGTTTGTTTCCCTTCAGTTGTAATGTGGACACATTTTCTAAATATAAGGATGTAGTCATTTAGCTGTAATCCTTCTTACTCACTTTGAAGAGCCACATTTCCATGTCATGATTTCTTTGCTCACAGTGGATTACTGAAGAGATCTGAGATCTATCAACACTTTGTGTTGGATTAAATATTGTTACAGGAAATAATAAACCGAGTTTTCTGTCTACTTGTCATTTTTATCTTTTTGTTCTGTATTTTATCTACCTCATTCACTTATCAACCTTTGTGTACTTGTCTCTTTACACTATAAATCACCTAAAATACCACACTGAGTACTTAACATGATGCAGGACAGACCTCTTGGAGCAAATGGTGCTCTTCCCTCCCACTGAGAAGAGCAAAAGAACTGCATCACAACACTACTGTACCCCAAGACAGCAACACCATGACAGTCTAATAATGATGAAAATATAATATAAATTTCTTTGCAGGCTTATGTCCTATTAGCGAATGGGTCAGATGTTAAAGGGTTTTGTTTATTTGTTTATTCTGCACAAAATGCATTGTCCCTGTAGACAGTAAGCATATACTTTGGTAAGATTTGAAACAGTGCAGCCAGAAGCTTGTCATCTATCTTTAATACTACAAGGATATGACATTAATCAATTTTTAGCAAATCTCTGTTTCATGTCTGAGCATGAGAGTTTTACTTTTCCTGGTAGCTGCTCTAATTGCCTTGCTGAATGAAGCAAATCTATAGCTCTGGGATCAGTAACCCTTCAACTCTCTTTCCACAGGTTTATATTACTCTGGTTGAACATACCAAATTAAAATGGGCAGATACTGTTCTAATTTCTCATTGTTTTAATCCTGACTTCATAAGGAAAGCAGGTTTATGTGAACATATTTTTTCAATGCCATTCAGCCCTCCCTTCTTTCCTTAGTGACTTTGAAATACATTTGGTCATTTTCATCTATATTTGACAATGTCTAGATATCTCAAATATATTAAATTCCTTTGACTTTCATGAAAGTAGATTGCTGTAACTCAACTTTAACCCTTCTCTCTGACAGCCTAGCTGCGGAGTAAAAGATGATCTAAAGCCAGACAGTAACTCACATGAAATAACCAGTCAGCTCCCATCACAACAAGCTTTGCTGATGCCCTTCTGTCAGGCCAAGTATGGACAGAAAACTCAGGAGGGAGCAGGTGGTTTAAGTGCCCATGACTGAAATAGGAAAGGTTTTAGGGATGGGTGCAGCTGAACAATAATAGGGCAGAGGAAAATGAGTGTGCTTGTAAAAAGCCAAGGGTAAAGCTTGAGCAGGTATAGAAAATTCAAGAACAGTATAGAAACTTAAGAGTAATACCCTTACTCCAGTGGAAGACATGAAACACATCAGGACATTAGAGTGGAGGAAGAAAACAAGGAATATGGGAGAAACCTACATTTCTAGGTTAATGACCATATTGATTCTTCAGCTTACAAAAAAGATAAACAAACAAAACGAAAGCAACACACATTTTTGTTTACTTCTGTGTAAAAGTTTTGAACCAGTTCCAAGAAAGTACTTTGCAAAATCCAGTAAAAGTGATTTTTATCTTCAGTTATGGAAATTTGTTTTGCTTTCTATAGATCAGAAAGTTTCCTAAGCTGGAAAATCACATGCATTTTCTTTTGCTTTTACATCAGCCTGGAAGTGAAAGTGGGTTTAGTTTTAGTCTTCTATCATAAAAAGTAACAAATTTAACTCTTGCAGATATCTGAGTATATCCAGCACTGGAAATGGTGCCAGAGAAAGAATGAGAGACAAGGTCATAGCATGTGCCCAAGAGGTTAATATACAGGAGACCAATCACTTCTAGTATGAGACAGGACTGGAGTTCCAACAGCCCTCAGCTGGGCTGAACACTTGAAATTTGCTGAGAATGCTCTCCATCCCATCATCTAGGTCATTATGAAAAAAAAAAAAAAAAAAAAAAAAAAAAGAGGTGGGTATTTGCTTCCTGAGGAATGCCTTTGGTAACCAGCTATTAGTCATCTTGGTACAGCCCTTGAGTGCTGCCAAATGTCCACCTACTTTATTGTCCACATCTTCAGCCCATATTTCACCAATCTGGATACAGGAACACTTGCAAGTGTCAGAAATCATATTAAAGTCACTGAACAACACCCAATGTCACCTTCATTGACTCAGTCCTCTCAGCACAGTAGGCAGTCACTTCATGAAAGAACTGCCAAATGAATGTGAAACTGCATAATTAGTCTGACCATCATTTCTCCGGATGTTGGATTTGGTTAAACATTTGTCCTGCACTATCTCAACTGAAAACTGCTTTGTCTTGTCACCTACTGGTGGCAAGAGGTCATATTTTTTTTTGTTATTGTCAGTAATTTTCTGAGGCTATTATTTTGCAAATTCTTTTCCACCACCAAGTTATGAAATTTAATGACCTTTTTTTTGTTGTCTGAAATTCAGAATAAACTCTTTATAACCATATTTTCATACATAGTTCATTATATTTGCAAATATTTGTTTTAATTGTTTTTTTTTTCATTCTTTTTCCCCTGCTTGATTAACCTAGAGATATGATATGATACGATTTCTACTTACTCTTTTGATGACTGAAAATAATATCAAGGAAAAAAATCTGAAGATGGAGCACTTTACCTTCACATGTTCTTACAGGAAATCGTCAGAATACAGTCTTGTGCAGGAAACGTTGTGGAAATCAAGTGATAACCCTGATATTCACTATATAATCACAATCTCCCAACCCCCTGCTGGTAATTTCATCACCTTCACTGATGCTGTGGAGTTGGCACAGGGCGAGTCCCAGACTGGGCCCCTCAGCAGTCAGGAGCTGTGTTCAGGAGCACACAGATCAGGATCAAAGGCTGTGTGGACAGTCCTCCTTGGTGCTCTGAGGGGTGCACCCCCCAAGAGAGGAAGAACGGCAATGAATTTGTCTAGGTGATCCTGCTCAGGCAGGGGGGTTGGACTAGATGATCTTCTAGGTCCCTTCCAACCCCTGACACTCTGTGAATCTGTGAAGAACACCCTGAACCTCCAAAAGCCTAGCCGGCCCTAGGCCACCAGCCACAGACTCTCTGGGTCCCAGAGCTTTCTATACTGGATATGACGTATATGGAATGCCTTGTTGGTCAGTTTGGGTCACCTGTCGACACTGTCCTCCCTGAAGGTGAGGTTTTTCACTTTATGCACCCCCCAGTGTGATACATAAGGTTTAGCAGTGGCTTTGGTCTTTTATCCAGTCCTTGGTAGTAAATCTGAACACGAGGTGTTATCACTGCTAGAAGCAGACACTGTCTGTCAAACATGTGCTATCTTCAGAAAGTGCAGTTAGAAAGTCTGAGCTGAAAAGTAAAATCACTGAACAGAGTTTGTTTTGTTCTCAGACCAGGACACTTGTTTAAATAGCAGGTTCTAGCCACAATTTTAAAGATTACTGAGCTATAAACTTTGTGAGAAAGGAAATTATAAGCTTTGGGAACTGGGGATTTTGATGCCATTTTAGCATCTCAGCCCTGAAGACTGAGAGCAGGTGGGTTGAGTATGATTCCAGCTTCCTCTGATTATGCAGGAATGATTACTGGGTAGATATACTGCATAGTATACTGCAGATACTTTCTCTTGAGTAAAGGTATGTCCTTTAAGGAGTTTCTAAATTCACCTCCAGCTAATGAAAATGCATTCATCATATTACATCTTATTAAAACTTACACTGGACTCCCTGCTATATCTGGTTGAGTTATTCACAAAATAAGACAAAATGGTTAATTTTTTAAATTAAAAAGTGAAGGAACAACAAAACTGTACTTTAAAATGCCCCAAACAAATAATTTTATTTCAGAAGTATTTGCACAAAACCACTGGACCCCTCACACTCAGAAGGAAAGTTACCAATGCAAATAGCTCCAAGTCATCCGATTGAATTAATTGCTAATAACAGCATGAGACCAAGTTTTTTAAACCAGTTTATGCCATTTGATTGTATAGGGTAGCAAATTTGTGTTAAAATATTATTTGTATGTTTATGCTATTTTCACAAATGTATTTTATCACATTTCTATTGTTTTGGTATAAAGTTAATATAGTTGCCTAGTCAATAGTCTTTGGCCACTGTAATTGTGACTCAGAGTCAAAAAACACAACACAAAAGAAAACCAACATGAGTCAGAGCCTCTCAAGCTATTTCTATAAAGGGCATTCAATCTCAAGACCCACACCTCTAAATGTATAGATAAGTAAAACTAGAGTTGGAATGACTCCCCCTATTATTGGTAATGAGCAAGCAGCTTGTTGATTAAGGTATACAAAAGCCTCACTTTTATATACCAAGTCCAATTATTGGTATCATGAGAAAGTATCAAGGCTTTTTTGGTGTGCATGTGTTTTATTTTTAATTTTTGCTATTATTAGTTTTGAATATACTACCTCTTAATTTCATAGTATATTTATCTGCTTTTGTGTTTTGTTTCAGGATGAACAGTAATTCCCAAAAGACATTCTTTATAACATGCAGTATTTTATACTTTTACACAAATACTTTGAACTAATTAATATAGTCCTAGATTGCAGATTACTACCTAAATTAAATTTGTTTGAACGTTTCCCTCTTCTTTTCAATTTTCTGAACCAGTTTGGAGACAAAACTTGCAAAGTACCTGGTAGGTTATTCTGTACAGAAAGTTTTTTGCTGGAATATTTTTCATGTGATGAAAACCAGATACAAATCAGAGATTCTTTTAATAAAAATCCCAAATCAAAGAAAAACGCTAGGTCTAATCCAGACTTCTTTAAGAATAAACAAAGGATTTTTCTTTCACTGAGTTTTACAGAAACTGAAATGGGCTTCTGGACAGAGTTGTCCATTGTCAGTTTGCAGCTCCATGACCATGGGCTACCCCTGTTACTTTGACTTTATAAACAACTCACATTTCCACGGCCAAAGCTAAGAGTCCTACATGCCCTTGCCAAATAAGACACTTAGAGATTAAATCATTCAATGAACTGAAGATCCTTTTGTTCACTGTTCTGGCTGACTGATGAGCTGCTTATCCTACTTTTTATGACGACATTTCAAAATACACCTCTAGTACAATCTATGTTCCTAAGGAGCATTTTAAGAAGTTTGTGGGTAGAAAGTACCGTATGTACAAACCATTGTGGTGAGTTCAGAAGATTCTTATTGAAGATTCAGTTTGATCTTTTGAACTGAGAAAATATTTGTGGGTTTTGTTCTGAAACTTACTAAATTGCCTTCATTATATTTCTGCAGATAACACAGATGTCTTTTGATATTGTGCTACTCATCTTTTATTAATTGTCTACTTAGACATATGAACAGACCATTTGAAAACTATAAGCGTTAGCAAGCAGAACTCTTCTGTATTGGATATACTCATAATCTTCCTCTTAATAAAAATGTCCCTCATTAAAAGAAAATATTCAGGTATTGAGACAATATCCGCTGTATTCATAAACAGTCTAGAGTTGAACTTATTTACTAACTTTTCTAATGGAAATTTATGTGCATGTTGTTTTTACGTATTGATGTTCCAAATTTAATTGTCTTTCATGGAGAAATTAATTGCTCTAACTAGCAGCAAAATTTATATCATATGTACAACATTTTATATATAAATCATAATAGATCTTAGCATGCTGTTTTCACCTTAGGTGTATGAGCTTTGACAAAAATCTGGGAGACAAAATCCACTAAATTCTGTTTTGTGACCACTAGGTTTCTGCATTCTTTTAAAGATTTCTCTTTTCTTTTTTATGTTTTTCTATTACCATAATTTACAGTAAAATAAACATAGAAACTTCAAAAGTTGGGTTTTCAAGGTAAAAAGAAATCTCAAGTATTTTATACTATTAGAAAATAAGAGTGTTCATACAGAGTTAGAACAAATGTCTGTGTAGTCTGATAGCCTTTCTCTGACACTGGCTAATAAGAACTTCATAAATTATAAGACCAATGTAATCACACAGTGATTACAGAGTGTCTTTTTCTCTCCAGTGTCCTGCAGCTCAGATTGTGATGTTACATTTCCATAATCTTGATGGATTTATTATTCCATGAATTTGCCTAATTGGTATTTAACCCACATAAGCTTTTATCCTCCAAAACACCCAATGGGAAGGAGTCTGAAACAATGCTTACACATTGTGTTAACATATTCTCTAATCATTTGGAATTGCCATGTCCCAAGGCTGCCTTGAAGATTTATGATAATTGACAGTGTAGCACTTCTACAGCACCTCGGGACAAGTAAAGCAAGGCTGATGAATAACATGAAGTGGTGCAGTGATTTTCAGTGTCAGGTCATACCTGATGAGACTATTAGAATGCAAAGTTGCTCAGAACTTGGATACGTGAAGGGGGAAGAACAGAAGGCCCCAGTGCCAAGTTGTAGGCACAGGGTGTGAAGACTGGCAAGGAGAGAGGGAGGAAAAACTTCAGATACCCCATATCTTACAGAACCTATCCCACTAGAAAACCAATTCAAATAGTAACATCCAAATGTCTGTTAGGTACATTGATGCTTCCTGTTATAAGCATAACATGTCTGAGTGATACAGCTGAGGTTCCCTACCACTAGAAGGGTAGGGCTGCAGAAGTGAAAGACTGGAGCAATTGAATATGTTAAGGGCCCAGAAGTTAAAGCTGCTGAGTATAGATTAAAAGAATAAAAGATAAAACAACAAACATTAATAAAATAAGATATACCCATATATGATAGCATTTGAGATGTTTCTTCCCACATGACCATTCAGAAGAGACATGGAAGAAAAGAAAGTCACTGACATTAGCCAACATGGATTCACAAAAGGGAATGTCTGAATAATCTGACAGACTCAGTACACCCACTGGAAAGAAGCTTCATGGAGAGGGACCCTGGTGTCCTGGTGGGCAGTAAGTTATCCACTGAACAACAATGTGCCTTGTGGCCAGGAAGGCCAGTGGAATCCTGGGGTGCACAAAGAGTGTGGCCAAAAGGTCGAGGGAGGACCTCTCCCTCCCTCTGCTCCGCACTAGTGAGACCACATTGGGAGTATTATGTTCAGTTCTGATTTCCCCAGCTGCAGAGGGATGGTGAAATACCATTTCACCTTTTTTTTTGTTTGATTTCACCATTTTATTTGATTTTTTTAATTTTTTTTTTTATTTCAGCATTTTTGTATTTGATGGACTGATAATTATTTGGGAATACTGAGGTGTAGCTCAGATGTCTTACACAACTGGACAGCTTTTGGTTCACTAGCCTACTTCTTTAAAACCAGGTGTACACCAAGGTGTTAAGATGTATTTCTTGCTTGCAAACACTACACTTTGCACATCTGTTGGTACTTGGTGAATTGTAACTGCATCCTCAATGAACTACTACATCAAATAATGTTGTTTCTTAGCTTCACAGTTGCAGCTTCCCTCTTGGTGTTGCTCCTGTTTCAAACTAGACAAGTAGAGAACATTCCCTATAAACAAGAGCTGAAGATGACACCCTGGCTTTCCCTCAAATTCTTCTATTTGGTCATGAAAAGGTACATCAGGCCCTTCTTGGTGTCATGTATTCTGCTGCCATCATGTGGTTATTTCTTTTCATTCACATAAAGATTTATAATAAAATAACATGTAGGTTTTGCACCTCATGTAAATTGTAGGTACCACCCTCTGTCCTGAAGTGTCTATAAAACTTTGAGAAATCCACTCCTTAGGTTTTAATGTTTTTCATATTTATTAATAAATGAGGTATCTGGCCACACTTGCCTAACAAGTACTTTAGAATTTTTCTGTTAGATGGCAAAAGTTACTGAACAAAAATACACATTATTTTAATTTTACACAGTGAATATTAACAGTGAATGCACATATCATTTTACAATGCAGTAAGCAACTTTGCTCACACATTACTTTTCAGTGGGTTGGTTCAGTGTCATAAGCTTACAATGTTTGCTCCATGGCTTGTCACCTTGAGTCGCATCAGGCAAATTCTATTTTTTTCCCTATATTCAGTTTGTCTTAGATGTCCAACAATTGAAGAAGCCCTCTGGATTTTTCCTTTTGTTGTGAATTGCACATTTGGGAACAGGAAAGATTTTTTTTGGTGTTTAAGCCTTTTTCCTCTGCTTTTAGTCTTGAAGATCTTATATGAAAGTAAAGAAGGTGTGCTCAGGGGAGGAAACTTCTTGGCCTCCAGTGTAGATGATGTAACTTTTAATATTATCGATCTTCTTGTGTTTGACAAAATTACACCAGTAGTTGTTGATTCATTTTGGAATCACCTTTATGGGGAATAGTCTCCTCATCCAACCAGAGCTTCAGCAATTGAAGTGGACAAGTACTTCATCTGTTGATGAAGTCTGCTTGATAATGCCTCTCAACATCATGTGTGCCTTTGCAGCACAGAGAGCCTTGTATTATTTAGAATGCACAGTCACCATGTCATTGAGTCTGCTTTGTCTATAAAACCTTCTGAACACATTGCTTTGTGTGTGTCATGGTCTCTGACCACTGCACCCTCATTAGGTCAGCTGTGTAGTCTGAAATTTTGTACAGAGACAGAGGAGTATGTGGCTTACTGAAGGATAAAGGACTTCAGTGTATTAGTCCTATTTACAGGGGTGGAGGGTGTGGGGGCAGTTGTCAGATTTTTGGCTTAAGCACCAAATGCAATTTTCGATTAACAAACTCTTTCTTAAACATATTGCTTGTATTACCTGACATGCCAGTTTTGTAAGTGATAAATGATAGTGGTTTGAGCAAATACTAAGATACATAGGGCTGTTAAGTACAATAGTCCATGTTAACCAAATTAATAAAACTTCAAGCTTCTGCATAGAACACTTGGGTATGCTACAGTGCCTAAGTTTTAACTTATAAATATGCGTGAATGCTGAAAAGGCTGCTGATCTTTCTGCCTGGAAGCACTGCTCTCTTGCTGAAATGGAGCACTGCAGCACCTACACCATGCCTAACACCATTTGGGATTTACAAATTGCCTGACATCCCCCAAGAGCATTGAATGAAGTACAGATCTAGAGGGGAGAAGATGCTTTTCATAATATGGTAAGCAGAACTTTATTATCCCTACACATTAGCATTTTCTATATTAAGACACAGTTGCCTGTTGCTTTACTCCCTTTGAGATCTCTGCAGTGACAAGCAGAGAGGGTATTACATGTTAAAGTTGTGATGCCTTTTTCTGCTCTTGCAATGCCACTCTTTTCCTCCCTTTTGCTTATAACTGTGTAAGATTCCTTAGGGGCAGACTTTTTCTACATTTTAATGTTAATCTAGGTGGGAACTGATTTTAAAAGTTGATTCTCATGTACTTCTCAGTATATATCCATGTGCACGAGTCACGTGGATGAAGATGGTTTGTCCATTTATCATCAATCAGAAACTGTAATTGAATGACATCTGAATGAAATTTTGATAAACTGGTATCTTCATATTGTCAGCTTGGAATCTAAGAGGGAGAATGAGGGATAAAAGTTAGGCTGACAGAGTGAATATTAACATTTTTGCATACATAACAGGTTTTTTCTCAATACACTTGGGAATGAAAATGCTGGTGCTCACTGATGCATTTAACTTCTTTTCTGCTCAATTTCAAGTGATTGCCAGTATTGGCTGCTCTGGGAAGTATTTTGTCTTCTAAGAGCTTCAGAGCAAAGATTAAACAGGAGCAAGACAGAAGAATAAATGTGCTCCCAAGATTTTAATTGTAGGCCTCCAACAATGTTTAGACACCCTTACTAATACTTGTACAAAGTAGAGGTTATCTCATGTTTTTAACAGCACAGTGCTGGCTTCTCTCTGGCACAATGGTCTGGCTTTAACAAAAGGAGAGTGGCCCTTGTGGCCACATAAACTAAAGCATGATGTTCAGTTACTCAATTAATTTTAAATTAAAAATAACACATTTTAAATAATTATAATTATTTAAATTAATCTATTAAAATAAATTAATTTGCCTTACCAGAGTCAAACTCCTTTGCTTTGGCCAGAAAAAATACCTGCTAAACAAGCATGTTAAAGCAAGTCAGCATGTTGTTGGCTTGCTGTAACATGAGTCTTGTGACACTATAAAAAATATGAACATCATTATCAAGGGGTGGGGAATGAAACTGATAATTTTCCAAACATCTCTTTAGGAAAAGATATCTTAAAAAATTAGTAGGTTGCATCCTGGTTTGTTTTGTTTGTAAGTGCATAATTTGCAGTGATGAATCTCCTGATAATTGGAATCCACGAGTCAAAGAAAATGACATGTTAGCATCCTGGAGATCACTGCAATTTGATTAATCTGGAGGGGTGAGTACCAATCATCTCACTTGACAAGGTACTTTACTGAAAAGAAAGCTAAAAAAAAAACCAGGTAATTTTCCAATGTGTAAATTATTTAGCTTTCTACTATGAATCAAATTGCAGGAGGAATAAGATGGGAATTTTCTAGACAGCAGCTTTTTTATAATCACTGTGCCTTGCTAGATCACACACAGATGCTGTAATTACCTTAACTGTGGTATATTAATTTTCTAGCAAGATACTGACATAGGCAACACGGCATTATGCTGTTTTTCTCTTCTGATCATAACTCCTTGGGCATATTTCTTTCTAGGATAACTCATACAACCATAAATCTTCCCTCCTATTCTTTCTATTGATAAGCAACTAGGGAAGCCTAATGTTTGTGAAGATGAAAAGGTTCTCATTATTATGATTGCAATTAAACAGACCTGAAAAGCATTTTAAAACAAAACTGAGAAGAGGAAGTTTAAGTTTTACTGTACTTTAGTACAAAAATAAAATAAAATAATCCCCATTACAGTAGTAAAGATAATTAAAATCTGCATAGAAAACAATATTTGGCCATCTTTATGTGAAGAGCTGTGTATGCCTCTTTACATAAGGTGGGGAAGGCATTATGCCTAATTCCCAGAAAGGAGAATTAATCCTTTCCTCATCAACTGAGACACTCATTTACAGGGTAGGAGACTGAAGGGAATTCCTCCAATGAAGAATGTTTTTGCAGGGGAGAACATGAGTTTTACACAAATGACTTAGAACAGAGAGAAGCTAAAATGCTAATTTAACTAAACCACAACGCTGTTTTGCAGTAGCCCTTGTTGTTTTCATTGGCAGATAAGGAAAATGGAGAGGAAGGAGACAGATTGCCTGGCTTGAGCACATCAAAAAGGGCTGGAAAACCTCAGAATTAAGGCACATCAGTCCAATTTTCTACAAGATAATGACTGTATGTGCCCAAATTCCCGTTACTGCCAATGCGCAGCTCTTTGTGAAGTTCACTGGAAGCCCACAAGAAAAACCTGTCCTCATTGCACTCTTCGCAGAGTTCTCAAAGTTCACATTGCTGATGAATAATAAGCCACCACTTATAATTAGCATATTATATAAATCATGCTCAATAATAAGGGTATATTCCCACTCCTTAACCAGTACAATTAAAATAGAACAGGAAAAAAAAACCTGCATGACTGTTTTATTTACGTAAAAAATGTCATTAAAATTCTTTTGATTTTCCTGAAGGCATTTTTTTTTTTACATTAGTAGGAATACAGATCTGGCCTAATTTCCTAACTGCAAATTAATGAGGACTGGAGATATTTAAATTACAGTCAGTGAACTCAGATATTTAGAAAAGGGAATATCTCTAGTGAGAGAGATGTGTGAGGAAAAATACTGCAGTGAAGTTGGAGAAGAAAGGAACTTTTTGTGGATCGGTTGTACACTAGTTTTCTATATATAGCATTAGGATATTTATTTCAAGCAGGAAATTATTAGAGATATTGCAATAGAAACATGAATGGATGTTTGTCAGCACTGTCCACAGTTGGATTTTTCTTAGGAGGAAGAAGCTGTTGTATTTTTCTCCTCTTTCTGTCGATGTGGTTTTCAGTCAGGGTTACATATCCACCCCAATCTGAACTGCCACAGATATTGCATTGTATGCTTGACTTCTTCAGTAGCGTAATGCACCTAATTATGGAAGAGCTGCACAGAGGGAAGTGAGCTGGTCCTGGAGGCAGTGTGCTGCTGAGGGCAGGGGGTGGTGGACAGTGGAAGGATAACAGGTCTATCGAGTGGACAGTGGAAGGATAACAGGTCTATCGAGTGCAGCCTCACGCAAACACAGGCCCCCTGTCTACCAGCATCGATGGCAGCAGCATCTCTGTGCTCTGTAGGGAGGCACCGAGGGCAAGCACTGCACAAGCACACAGCTGGGTATTGTGCTGCAGATATACCCTTTCCTTACGACTTGTTCTTGAAATTACTGGAATCCCAGGCATTTTTTTCCTCATTTTTAAATGGTTCGTTTTTTCCTTTCTTCTTTACATTTTCTTTAAAATATTTAGGGAAAAAGGTTTTTTGAAACATTGATCATATCAAGCCTACAGATATTTGAAGTTAGAAAGCTGTGACTCCCCTTTTCATTATACAAATTTGCATTGTGATATAACAAGCTTGAACTCTTGAGACACACACAAAAAAATAATTAGGCTGTAATATTGATTTTTAAAATATTATTATCCCTTTCAGTTGCCAATGTTATTAATTCAATATCTAAGTCATAACTACTGTGTTTGTATATTACATTGACATTTTTTTCAGAGCAGTACCTCTTGTGATATTTTCAGAGCAGTACCTCTTGTGATATTGTTGTGATATTTGTCTCTATACAAGTTTAGTCCACCTGGTGCCTAAAAAAGTGTAGTACATCATCTCAGTACAGGCAGCTGAGAAGATATTTTTATTGAAAGCATACAAGGGAATCTTTCTCAGTCTTTAGGAGCAAACTTCCACTATTATCTATGGTCACTGCTGATGATGATATGTGGCAGAAAGATTATGTGTACACAGTATGATAAGCAGAAAGATTGGCTGGCAAGAATTTTTTTTTACCAACACATGCTCAACCTACCAATGTCAGCCTACCAGGATCAAAAGAAAATTAAACCCTTGCAAAGATCATAATTTTCTAAACTTGGTATTTAATCCAGGATAGTTCTTACAACTCTTTTAATTTGTCAAGCTGGTGTAACACATTTACCTTGCATCCCCCTAAGACAATGAATTTGAAAACTACCCCATAATAGTATTGTATAATTATAGTAATTTGCATGCTACAAATGTTAATATTTTCTAAAAAGTAAATCAATTTATGTTGTATGATAGAGGTTGATATCTTTGTCAGTTTTAACTGTAGAAACTTTTTTTTCTAAGACTCAATATTATTGAGAATGGGTAATGGGAAATTAATGCAAAAATGCTCTGTTGTATTCATGAGGAATCTACCATGAAGATCTTAAATTTTCTCTAGAGATAAGTTGAACTAGAAAGCATGCTTTTACAGCTGAGATAATTTTTATATATTTCAGGAAAAAAAATCTTCCTCAAACCCCATAAATAATTACCAAATGAAAGCTGAAAGTTGAGAAGTTCACTAAGATTTTGGGGACAACCTGTTAATTATCTATTTAGATAACCTCTTAAATGTAAACAAAATATAAAGCACTGCTGTAGTCACAGCTCCCAGACATTGAATTAATTATATATATTTGTTTATTTAATTAAAAAAATAAACTTATTCATGGGGATGTCTTCTCTGATTCTCAAATGCATTCAGAGTCATATCTGCATCTTCAGTTGGTGGAATTCCCTACATATATGTTTAAGTTCCACTGTTTCATCAAAACACATGCTTAGGTTCTGAACCAATGACCTAGAGATTTTTACCCCAGAGCTTTGAGCAATAATAATTGAGAAGCTGTATAAAGAGAAAAATAATTACTTGAAGTGATTTATCTTAAAGTCTGTAATAAATGTGAGATGACTTTCTATGACAAAAAAAGAAGTGTCAGAGACACACAGAGCCAAGCCCACCCTTCTTGCTTGCCAGAGCAGATCACCCAGATTAGGGCACACAGGAATGCATCCAGGTGGGTTTTGACTGTCTCCAGAACCTCCCTCAGCAGCCTGTTGCAGTGCTCCATCATCTGCACAGTGAAAAAGTTTCTCCTTATGTTTACACATCCACCTTGCACCCTTGCCCCTTGTTCTATCACCAGACATCACTGAGAAGAGCAACTTAATTCCTCCTTTATAAAACTGGATGAAGAGTAAAAAACACTTTAGAAAAGCTAAGCAACTGATGCTTTAATTTTCGATATAAATCCTGCTGTTGTGAAAGGGATTTACTATAATAGGTCAACTTGCACTTAGTGTTCACAGCTGTTGAGTCACTTAGTGAGGCAGAAGGTAGAGTTAGAGCCTAGGCGATCATTCTTCAGCAGCCAGCCTCCCTTACCAGCTGATATTTCATATTAAATTGTAGTCCCTGTGTTTTACCAAAATGAATTCCAAATTATATCCTACATTCACATCATGTCCTTTAGTCAGCTTATTGTGGAACTGCACAAAAGGAGAGTGAGGGAAGCAGCTGTGATATCTGTGCTCTGCAAAACCAACAACATATTTGCAAGCAATTACTTTTCAGCATCTTTTCTGAGTTCATGTCCTCTCTGTCCATCAGAGAGGGCAAATTAATTAATAAAATGGGTAGTATAATGTAATAAGAAATCAAGTACCTTCAAATCTATAGGTCACTTTTGGGGACTTTCTATTTTCTCAAAGAAAGAGGAAGAAAATTTTAAAACTTATTTCTTTTTAAGATAAGGTGCTCCCCAATTAAGCTGAGGAGCTTGGGTTTTTTTGCTAAGAGATGGAGATGTCCGATGTGCACCTAGGACAAAAGATGCTACTTGCCTAATTACCAAAGCATCACAAAAGCAGTCATTATTCTACTTATCCAAAATGTAGTACTTCCTTCCACAACTAGTTTGGAATTTCATAGGGCTTCCTGAAAATTTCTGTGTCAGGTTTTCCTTTTCTTCCTACATTCCTTGTCATCTTACCAGCTAGGGCTTGCCATGCTGGGGAAGAGAAATCACAGAATCACAGAATTACAGAAATTAGGGGCTGGAAGGCACCTAGAAGATCATCTAGTCCAACCCCTCTGCCTGAGCAGGATCACCTAGACCAAGTCACCCAGGAACGGATCCAGGCGGGTTTTAAGTGTTTCCAGAGATGGAGACTCCACAACCCCCCTGGGCAGCCTGTTCCAGAGCTCTGGCACCCTCACTGAGAAGAAGTTCTTTCTTGTGTTGACCCTAAACCTCTTGTGTTCCAACTTGCACCCATTGCCTCTCGTCCTGTCATTGGATGA